>SNQJ01S0003976.1:134589-204470 GCA_010110895.2 Picea sitchensis | reverse complement strand
TGAATCAGTAGTGAGACATTTATACCACTTATTAATCCTTTAACCATAATTTATATTCCTTTAACTTATTCAACAATTTTCATCAATTCATCATTAATATGTTATTGCATCCTATAAAATTAACATCCATTAGTGCATAATAACCAATACTAGACACTTCCACACAATGCATAGTGCACCAATATTTTACGTGGAAACCCAATGCAGGAGAAAACTACGGAATGATTTTCTTATATGAATTTAAGAATTATATTCAAGGAAGCACCAACTTCCAATTCTACAGCTCCAACTGGAAGGAGGCTCCAACCCCCTAGTTTCTCAGGCTACAACCTGCGGGAAGATCCAACTCCCCAATTCTATGGATACAACCAGAAGGAGTCTACAACCCCCTATATTCTCTGACTACAACTGGAAGGTAGATACAACCACTTAGTTCTTGGGATCCAACCTGAAGGAATCTCCAACTCCCTGATTCTTTGGCACCAACTGGAAGGACGCTAGAATTCCCTTTCCTTGCCCCGTCCTGTCGCCCTAAAATATAAGTGCCAAAATAGATGATGAAACCACTGCCACATTGTCACTATGAGATATACCACTACAAACCAGCACCAATATGTGCTAACAACATGTATCCAACCTGTACCAATAACCTGTAAATAGCATGTACCAACAAAAACCAATAGGTATGTGACCTGTGTATGCTACAGCTCGTGTATGTAGGCAACCTATATATATTGCAGCATGTGTATGTACATGGTTTTTATATACTGAAACCTACATACACCCTTATAAATCTAGGGTTTTCACCTTTCTAAAACTCAGACTCTTTTTTTCCTCTATCACATCAACATGTAACCTGTCCCAACCTGTACCAATCAACCTGTACTATCAACCATGTACATCAATAACTCACACAACCTATACCATCACAAGTGCATCAACTATGCACATCACAATACCTCATAACCATCACCAATACCAAGATGTTCTTTTGATAATATATCAAGATATCTATGCCACATCATCCATATACCTTGTGTCAACATTACTGCTAACAAGTTCCTCTAGCAATGTACCAAACATGTATCAACTAGTCAAACTATGACTCATCAAGATGTACCAACATCATCATACCATACACCCCATGTATGTGCCAACTCATCAACTATATGTCCCAACATGTACCTCAACCATATACCAAAGACATATACCAATATAACCAACAAAATTCCTCTATAAATACATAACACAATCCATGATTCAAATACCATAAACCCTTACATCAAACCATGTGCCCAAACCTCGTTGTGATGTACCCTAAAAACACACCAACAACTTCACCAACACATCACAACCAAAAATCCTCAACCATGTACAAGATATGCCTCAACACGTAAACCAACGAGATGCACCAATGAATAATACCAAACATACCAGTGTTGTATTTCTGTAGATCTAGCTCATACCATAAGTACCATACAACCAACAACCTCTCTAGGGAAAATAGTCAATCTCCCCTAATCATATCTAATAGAGACAAAAATATCCAAATACACATAAGAATATTAAATACCTTTCGAACCTGTAGATAGATTCGTTGTACCTAATCAATGTATACCTTCCTAGGAGTGTGCTTTCTGACTCTAGAGACCTGGCATATTCATCTACTCAACTTTTCATGGATTTTTCCAACTGTATGTGACCTCTTCTTATTCCACCTATGTATGTACGCACTTTGTTCTCCTTCATCCCGCATATTTAGGTTCCTTCACACATTGTAGACCATGTACACCTCAAAAACTAGGGTTTTTGAATAACTATGCAACTCTGAAACTTTCACCATCAACCCTCTTTCACTTCCTCAAACTTGCATAACTTCATATGCATCAATGCGTACCTGCAATAAATCTTTCACAAAAATATATATTTAATGTACTCATTAAGTTCTAATAGGAGACCCTTGCTCTCTTATTTATACTCTCCAAGTAGCTTCCTCAAAGGGTTACCTCCTAACTAACTTTACCCAACTTCCTTATTTTAAGGCTAACCCACTTCTAACCACTTGTCCACTTACAACCACTTTATCCACAAATAGTAATATCTCCACTTCTAGTTGCAACTAATTTATTTTTAATTATTTTCTTTGTGCAACAACTTAACCATGATTAACCCCTAGTTTCACCCACTTTGACTAGTAAAATTCTTCTAGGAGCTTCTATAATAAATTGACTTCTTTGACCTTCTAGGGGGTTCTAGATAACTCATAAGGGTTCTCCAACTTCACAACATCATAAATATATAACTATGAGGAGTTATGTGGCATTCCACATATCACCGGAAATGGCATGATATGTACTATCCATCTAGAAGAGTCTTACATGCAAATATATTAATGTTCATACCTTTATACCTCAAACACACTTGAGTACCTTAACCATATTGATCGGGGTACCGAAATTTTCTACTAGAATTTCTTCAAGGGTTGACATCAATCTCCAAGGGTTGACATCAATCTAAAATATCACTCTCCAAGGGTTGACATCAATGACAACCAAAAATCCAAACCAATTGTCCATCAACCTAAGCCAACTGTCTAACAATCTCCCTCTTTGGCATTGATGGAAACACTTAGTTATGGAAACATTGTCATATCTCCTCATCAATTTTTCTATCTATCCCCCTTTGACATCAATGGAAAAGGGTATCTCCCTTTGGGGCTAATCCCCTTGTCTCTATGCCTCTGATTTACTCTCTCTCTCCCTTTGACAAAGTATTAACTCCCAATATCAATATGTCTCCCCCTGACACTGAAATTGATCTAACGAATCATGGGAAAAAGAATAGATCCCATGTGGATATGTCTCCCATATCTTCCTTTATGGGTTTCTCTCTCAGATGACTTCTCTGCACATTGTTGTGTACATCAATGTAGCTATTCTTGTACCTACTTCCTTTTGGATTTATTGTCCATTGGTGCTTCCTTATGTAATCAACTGACACATATGAAAAGAATTCAAAAATTTAAGCATTCAAATAGTCATCCAATCTCTGAATCCATGCTCTCATCCACTGTCATATATCTGTCCAAAGATGCTAATCCATCTCTATCCATACTATCCAATATTCTTCTACACAACTTTCCACAATGTTGACCCATTTATCACTGTACTATCATGAAGTCTTCAGTGTTGCAACTGATCAATCTGTCATACCGTACTTCTTCTAATTGATTGCTCTGAATTTGTCCACTCAAACTCTACAAGCTACTCGAAGGATGGTTCTCTGATCTGTCTCAGTGACTGCACTGACTCCCCTTGTCTAATATTCATATTACCTGGGAGTCTCCAATCCGGATGGCTCAAAACACTACTCGCTCTGACACGTAATCATATTCCCCTTCATATGTATATAGATCTTCCATTTATTTCCCTTTATTAATTTTGTCATCATCTTCAGTGTTGATGTCTTATTCATCCTCCACTTGAATTCCAACACTTTCCTCTTTTCCTGTAAAGTCATCGTGTTCTTATGCTGCTACAAATCTTGAAAGTATGATTCCTTGGACATGTTCTTCATTTACCTGCTCCTCTTGTTTTTCACTTCTTATTCAAACCTTCTTGTGTCCCACATCAATATTTTCTTTCATGGGAGGCCTTATCACTCTTCTGCAATTTCAAGTTGTCTGTCCATAGTTGTGGCATTTGTAACATTCAATATTTTGTTGGGCCACATAAGCATTTCTTGCCTGGTTATTTCTTTCATAAGGCCTTCAATCTACAACCTTATGTCAAAAGTTAGTACAATAAAAATAATTACCATAAAATAAATTTACATACCTCAGAGTGAATGATTTTCCTTGTAGTGTAGTCCTTATGTAATTATGCCTTGGCTAATCAATATATTCTCTTTGGTTGTAATGATTGAATCTTCCTTGTTGCTTGAATGTAGAAGGTATTCTATATTCAATTCTTTATGATTCATGTTGACCATTATTCCTTCCTTTGAGAAATTATGCATAACTCTTTTGTTCTATTGATTTCATCATGGAGCTTGAACCTTTCTCAGCTTCCATTTGGTTGTATCCTAGTCTAGACCTATCATAGTATGGATTTTGATTATTGATGATGTTTTCCAATGTCTTGGTGCTATCTTGCTACATGTTCTTCTTCTGAAGATATTTTCTTAGAGTGATTGCTTCTGCTTCCAACCTTTCAATCATCTTCTCCTTCTTTGCTAGCTAACTTCTGAGTGTTTCTTCAATCATTCTATCCTCTTCCACCTAAAATTTCAGCTTCGTAATTATCTTCTTGACTTCTTCTGAGTTGAGATTATGGGTCTCCTTTACTTTTAGTTCTTTCTTTAGTGACTTGTTTTTCTTTCTTTCATTACTTAGATCTTCTAAGGTAATTATTAATTCTGATCTGAGATTGAATTTTCCTTCTTCTTATGAACTATCAGAGTTTCTTGTTTGATTTTCCTTATCCATGAATAGTACCTTTTCTGAACCATTGTCATTTTCATCATCTTCACCACATGAGGAACTACCTTTTCTTGAGTATAGATTTTTCTTGAAGACTTTCTTTTTGTTTTTCCAGTTTCCCTTTTGATATATCTTTTCTTTCTTGGGCTCTTCCTCTTCATCACTATTTGAATTTCTGGCATATGGACACTTATTTGAAAAATGACCATTTCTACCGCAATTAAAACATTTCAACAGAAGCTTACCTTTATATTTACATGTTCCCTTTTGCAACTTTATCACGAAGTTTTCCATCTCTTCATCTTCTTCTGAATCATCGCTGCAGCTATATTCTGAATTTCTCTTTTGCTTGTGAACTGAATTTGATTGTTGCTTGTTACATTTTTTTGTCTTATTAGATGTTTTGAATGTAGCTTCCTCTGTAACTGGATTGTCTTTTTCTTTCCTCATCTCATAAGTTGTGAGTATCCCATGTAACTCATCCATGGTTATTGTATCTAGATACACTCTTTCTTCTAAGGATGAGATCTTTGAGTCAAATATCATTGGTATAAATATTAATTCCTTTTTAACAATGAACAGTTCATTTATATCATCTCCCAAGCCGTTGATGTTGTTTACTACCTCATCGATGCGTAGAAAGTAAGCTGTTATTTTTTCATCTTCATTCATATTTAACTGTTCAAACTTTTCTATGAATATTTGAAGTTTCACTTCCTTAACTTTTTCATCTCCTTCATAGGTAGTCTTTAGTTGTTCCACATCTCATTGGTGGATTCACAGTGCATGATTTTAGTAAATATTGATTCATCTACACCATTTTGAATAGCGTTCTTGGCTCTACAATTATTTTCTGAAAGTTTCTTTTCATCCTTGTCTATTGGAGGAGTAGTTGGTTCTTTGTATCCATCCACCACTGATTTCCAAACATCGAATCCTTTTTCTTGTATGTATGTATGTATTTTCTTGCTCCAGAGTGCATATTTCTCACCATTAAACTGTGGTATCCCAACTCTAGCGTGATCCATGATCTCCTTCCAGTGGTTAAATTGTTTCTTGGAGGACCTACTCTGATACCAATTATTTGATTATTGACGGGGGGGGGGTGTGAATCAGTAATGAGAAATTTATACTACTTATTAATCCTTTTAACCACAATTTGTATTCCTTTAACTTATTCAACAATTTTCATCAGTTCATCATTAATATGTTATTGCATCATATAAAATTAAAATCCATTAGTGCATAATAATCAATAATAGACACATCCTCACAATGCACAGTACACCAGTACATTACATGGAAACCCAATGCGGGAGAAAAACACATAATTTTTTTCTTATATGTCTTTAAGAATTACATTCAAGGAAGAACCAACTTACAATTATCCAGCTCCAACTGGAAGGAGGCTCCAACCCCCTAGTTTCTCAGGATACAACCTGAGGGAAGCTCCAACTCCCCAATTCTCTAGATACAACCAAAAGGAGGCTACAACCCCCTATGTTCTTCGGCTACAACTGGAAGGTGGCTACAACCACCTAGTTCTCAAGCTCCAACCTGAAGGAAGCTCCAACTCCCTGAATCTCTGGCAACAACCGGAAGGAGGCTACGACCCCCTTTCCTTGCCTCGTCCTGCCGCTCTGAAATATAAGTGCCAAAAACGATGATGAAACCACTGCCACATTATCATTGTGAGATATACCACTATAAACATGTACCAACCTGTTCTAATTTCCTGTAACCAACTTGTACCAATAACATGTAATCAAAATGTACCTATAATCATCCTATACCAAAAAAAACCAATAGGTACATGACCTGTATATGTTGCAGCTCGTGTATGTACGCGACCTATCTATATTGTGGCCTGCATATGTACGCGACCTGTCTATACTGCATCCTATGTACACCCTCAGAAATCTATGGTTTTCACCTTTCTTAAAATCAAGCTCTTTGTTGCCTCTGTCACATCAACCTATAACATGTCCCAACCTGTACCAATCAACCTATACCAATCAACCTATACTATCATCCATGTACATCAATCACTCACTAAAGTTGTACTATCACAAGTGCACCAACTATGCACATCAAAATACCTCATAACTATCACCAATACCAAGATGTGCTTTTGATAATATATCAAGATATCTATGCCACATTATCCATATACCCTACGTCAATACTACTAGAAAGTTCCTCTAGCAATGTACCAAACATGTATCAACCAGTCAAACTATGACTCATCAAGATATACCAACATCACCATACCATACACCTCATGTATGTGCCAACTCATCAACTATATGTCCCAACATGTATCTCAGCCATATACCAAATACATATACCAATATAACCAACAAAAGTCCTCTATCAATACACCACACAATCCATGATTCAAATACCATAAACCCTTACATCAAGCCATGTTCCAAAACCTCATAGTTATGTAGCCTCAAACCACACCAACAAATTCACCAACACATCACAACCCAAAACCCTCAACCATGTACCAAGAAATACAAGATATGCCTCAACACGTAAACCAACAAGAAGTACCAATGAATAATACCAAACATACTAGTGTTGTATTTCTATAGATCTAGCTCATACCATAAGTTCCATACAACCAATAGCCTCTCTAGAGAAAATCCTCAATCTCCCCTAACCATATCTCATGGAGATAGAAATATCCAACTACACATACGAATATGACATACCTTTTGAACCTGTAGATAGATTTGTTGTACCTGATCATTGTAGACCTTCATGGGAGCTTGCTTTCTGACTCTAGAGACCTGGCATATTCATCTACTCAAGCTTTCATGGATTTTCCCAACTGTATGCGACCTCTTCTTCTTCTTCTTGTGTACGTACGTTCTTTGTTCTCCTTCATCCCACATATGTACGTGCCTTCCTCCACTTCAAACTACGTACACCTCAAAAACCAAGGTTTCTCAGTAAATCTACAACTCCAAAACTTTCGTCGTCAATCCTCTTTCACTTCCTTTAACTTGCATAACTTCAGATGTATCAATGAGTACCTACAATAAACCTTTCACAAAAATAGATATTCAATGTGCTCATTAGGTGCTAATAGGATACCCTTTCTCTCTTATTTATACTCTCCAAGTAGCTTCCTCAAAGGGTTACCTTCTAACTAACTTTACCCAACTTCCTTCTTTTAGGGCTAATCCACTTCTAATCACTTGTCCAGTTACAACCACTTTATCCACAAATAGTAATTGTTGGCCCTCGAACAAGTTTTGAGGAAACCTTGGTCAGATTTGGCCCACTTTTGGACTTCAACACGCTGGTCAAAGATGGAGCGCTCAGGCGGAGCTAAGATTGTGGATCTCACTGATTTTGCAGGCTATGTGGACCCAGTAAGGGGTCCTATAGGGTTTTTGTAATGGGTTTATGGGATTTCGGCCCATGGGTTCTCCCATGTTTAGGCCTTATTGTAAGGGTTTGTAAAAGTATAAATAAAGGAGAATGCATTGTAAAGGGAGTATCTCAAGAAGGGTTTGGAGAGCTAAGTGAAAGTAGTTTAAGTATCTTTGTGCCAAGGAATGTACGTGTGTGAAGGCTCTGTGCTTGATAGAGGGTTGGATCTGTTCCTTGACCTAGTTTTGGAAGGAGTATCTGGTGCTCAGTGCACATATCTCCTGTCTGGTGTGAAGCTCGACTCTGTGGCTTAGTGCACAGGAGTAACTGAATGTAATAAATTGACGAATAATAAAGAGGCGAAGCGGTTGGTGGACGTATCCCCACACTGGGGTGAATGGCGTATATATTGTGTCTTTGGTGTGCTTTGTGTTGTCTTATTTATGTTATTTATCTTCTTAGTGCCTTGATTATTATGCATGATAGATATATCTGTTGTTCTTAAGTGATTTACTGGTATTAGGGGTAAATGAATGTTATATCTAAATCAGTGCTAAGTCTTTGAAGTGCATAATCTTTGTTGTTACTACGCTAGATATATCTTTGTGTATGTTCTGTGATGTTAATAAGGTTAATGAAATAATTCATGTCATCTTCTAAGCATTCATAGAATACTCTGTGAAGTGTTATTATCACAGATCTGTGTCCTGGCTTGGTTACAGACACATGCGTCCTGTAACCCCCCTGCTTCTACCTCGGGTGAGACCCCTCCTGCTTTACAGGTGTTGCCGAAAGGACTGGTAGTCAGGGTTTTGTTGGTGTGTTGTTAAGCGTTGAACCTTGGGTCTGCCCCTGTGCCAACAAATGGTTCCATTTTCGAGACCTGAAACTGTGATTGGTGGGAACTGAAGTAAAGAAAAGAGAAGCTTTGTGCGTAGATCTGTTGCTTAAGTGTGCAGTACTCTACTTGAATTGTGAAGATTTGTGCTAAGAAAGTAATTTGATCTAAAGAAAAGAGGTAAGATCCTAACAAGGTAAGCGTTGTTCTTTGATAAGAGAAAGATAAGTGAAAATTTTTGTTTTGAAAGCACGACCTTAAGTATGTTTAATGGATTATGTCCTAGTCTGAAGGCTAGGGCGCAGTTGAAAGAAAGAGTTGATTTGCGTAAACATAATGGAAATGAAGAAAGATATGTTATTCCTATGCATAGAAATAATTTTTGGACTAATAAGTGGATGCAGGAACCTAGAATTGTTTTTTGCAAATTGCAGATCCAACACTATGATCCTAGTGTGTAGTACAAAAAAGGTTGGGGAACATTTAAAAGAAAAAGAGTATTAATTTTATGTTATAACTACATAAGGTCGGGACATCTTGCTAAGGAATGCCCTGGCACATGTCCTATTTGTCTATGTTGTAAGATTGTTGGTCATGAGGTTGAGGATTGTCCAAGGATGATCATTAAATTCGAAAGGATGAACAGAAGACAAGAAAACTATGAAGAAAGTCAAGAGACTAAGGGCATGTTAGGAAGTCATAAAGAGAACAAATCAGAGGAATTTCAGACTATGTTATTACAGTTGAAAGAAATGATGGATGTTCATAAAGATGTCAGTTTACCATAGATCCTGAAAGTAAAACAACACATAAGTGCAAGAATAGAAGACTTCGACATAGACTGTGTCTTGGATGAACAAACACAAGTGAATATTATGACATAAGACACTTGGGAAATTTTGGGAGGGCCTACTGTGGTACCTTCGTTGGGAAGGATAGGATTATTTAAGGGTAAGATGATAAACTTATGTGGAAGAGTTACTATTGTACCTATTATTGTTCATGGAACATCGACTGAAGAAGAATTTGAAGTCATTAAGTTTGTTGGGGACATCGTCCCTTTCCCACTTTTGTTAGGTAAGACTTGGATTGAGAAGGATCAGATCAGAATGAAAGAAGAGGAAGAAGCTACAACAAAGAAAAATCAAGAACTAAGGGATTTCATAGCTAGAAAAATAGACCAACTAATAGAATAACGAGAAGATAACTCGAAGCAACAGAACAAAGTAATAACACAGGAGGGATAGAAAGAAAGATCATTAGTTGTCAAGGTTGAAAGAATGAAAGAAGGATTGAAGAACCTATCTATGCAAGAAATAATTATATCCACCCAGGAAGTATTAAGAAAAGAGATATTAACTTCAGACCCTTTGAAGGCACCTCAACAGTGCAAAGCTACTGCGCTAGGGGAAGATAAGAATAAAAATGGAAAGAGGATTCCAGAAAAAGTTAGAGAGACTCAGATCACAAGAAAGAAGGCAAGGAATATCAATAGAAAGAAAGATAAGCTGGAAAATCTACAAGAATCTACAGAGAATAGATGGAAGACTTCATAGAATAGAACCTCACAGGAGGCAGGTTCACAGGATTTGAACCTCGCTGGAATAGCAAGACCGTGCAGAATTGGACTTAGCCCTGGTGAAGTTATATGACCGTTGGAGGCACCCCAATTGTTAGAATGACACTCTGGAATGGCTAGAAAACACATTTATGGGATGATGGACCGCTTTTGGACGTTGATACCACGCCATAACAGACAAATTTACATTGATGGAAGCATTTCCTGGCCGTTGGAAGAATCTGTTACGATGCCCCGCTTATTTAAATCATTGGTCGCTGCGTCGGGACAACTTTTTTCTACCCATGATTAACTGAGCCAAGAAGATAATTGTCCATGTGTCAAGATGTACTATCTGAAACTAGACCCCGCCTATCCATTTGTCTACCCCACCTATCTATCTATCTACCCCACCTGTTTGTTTAAAAGTGAGAATGTCAGGCGAACCCAGTGAATTAGAGAAGTCTGTAGAGGAAGCTCTTAAGAAGCTAATGACTAACAGACCAATATCCGAAGGTATCCAGGCGTCATTGACTAGGGGATTGCAGGCTTCCCCTTCGACTGGACGTCGTTCCGGTCGGGTCAACCCTGTAAATGAATAGAGAAGAAAGCACTGCGGCGATCTGGTTAATGCAAAGCAAATCCCGTCGATCCTACTTGATAATATCCCACCTTTGGCTGGTGTCGTTAACTGTGACATCATTCCCCAATATTATGAGTACACCTTGTTCACCACGTACATTCCGAAAGGAATATGCGTAGTTGGGTATCAGTTAGGACAAATATCGCTATTGAAGAACAACAACTTCAATTTAGGAGACAAGAAGAAATACACTATGTTAGAACCCCACTGCTACTTGACGAAATCAAATGGGAAGAAGCCTCGCCTTGTCTCCCAGCCATCGATTAAGGGGTTGGTGCATTCCACCATGCTGAATGTGATGAAGATCCCCCATTTTGGCCGCCACCAGGAGGTTAACACTTGCATTAAACTCCTCCTATCGTGCTATCATGGCGGATACCTGTGGCTCGACAGAAGGATCCGTGGATATAGTGTTGATCCAATAGATCATAGGCTTAAGAGTGAAGGGACCTAACCCTCAACAATTTTATCCAGGGAAGGCCTCGGACCGTTCCCTAGCACAGCACATCAAGCAATATTACGAAAAAGTCAAAAAAGGAAAGTGAGGTTACAAGGTAACCTCTATACAGGATGGTACAGTGCACCTCGCTTGCCAACTCATATATGGAAAGCTCGTAAGGAATAACTGCCCCACATAGATCACTGGATTTGTGGTGGACCTTGCAGGAAAATGTGTGGAGGGCATGCAGATGAACTGGGCGAACTACCTCTTCAATGAACTAGAGAAAGATTGTCGTGAAGCCCGGGATTTGGGATATGAATTCCATTACAGCTACCTGATTATTTTGATCGCATTTGTTGCTTGGAAAATGCCTGAAGGGGCCACCTTCCCAAAGGTTGAACCTACAGAGTCGTTGGTCGGTCGTTTTTCAACCCTATGGTATACCGATGAAGTGACGAAGCAATGGAAATCCAATGTTTTGTTTCATGGGTACTATCAACAGTTAAAGGTTGTCGTTGAATCATTTACGCGCATGACACTGCGCACCTTGCACCAGTACCGACCAATATCAAAGTTCCACTTTGATCCTCATTTCATCTACATCACTGCACGGAGAGACGAGAACCAGGAAGAGTTACAGTCGTACTACAAACTGACAGATGAAGATATGGAGCAGATTACAAAGGAGTGGCCGGAGGAATTTCTTGTACCTATCGTTGATGCAGAATTATCTGACACTGAAACCATAGGAAGCCCCATAATTACCTGACCAAGCATGTCGGACAGTCCAGTGGGACGAAGAAGAAGAAAAATCAGGAGGAAGTACAGGATATAGAGAGAGATGAGGAGGACAACTCCTATGAAGAAAATGGGTCTGGCTCACCAGGAGGAGGAGAAGATGAAGCAAATGGACAAGGAGGAGGAGATGAGGGAGAATAATAGAAAGGAGGAGGCGAAGCTACCACCCCTCCACTTGAGAATCCCCCTGTTGGGACAGTAACACCGTAGAAAAGGAAGGTTTCTCCAAAGAAACCTTCAGCCAGAGAGAAGACACGCGCTAATAAGACCCAGCTGGAGGTCACGCTCATGGAGGAAGATATCAGTATGGTCCACGGAGCTATGGAGGATGCATATGAGGAAATATTGCAGAGATACGGAGAGAAGAAGGAGGAGCTATATGGAAGGATCGAAAAGGAATTAAAGGAAGTACATCAAGTTGTTCGTTTGGTCCACGCAGTACCTACTGCACCTTCCTCGACAAAGATTGCATAATTGGGGGATGAACCAACCCAATTGAGAAGACTTGTGGATGCGACATAAGCTTGAATTTAGAGAGTCCGGGAAGAGAAGGAGGAGGCTATAGAAGCCTTGAAATAAGAGAAAGACGAAGTCTTAGAATAATTACAAGTAGCGCGGTATAGTGTAGTTGCCTATGAAAGTGACAGAGAAGAGTTACAGGTGATGCTTTAGGAGGAAAAAGCCCAGCTACAAAGGGAAAAGGAGTAGTTGCTGGCAGAGAAGTCTATGGTCAAAGAAGCGGTAAATAAATCATGTCTCTCTATGCCAGTCTTGGCACAGGAGGAGCAAGGGTCAATTTAGGCTCAAGTGGTGAAGCTCGTTGAGACCCTCCAGCAGTTTCAGGCTAGAATAATAGAATTGGAGGCCCAAGTAGTACCGAGCACCCTGTAGGAGGTGTGTGACCAAAGGGAGGAGACCGATAAGAAAACAGTAGTAAGGATAAGAGTCCTCGCATCGAAGTGAAAGAGATGAGTGATAGAAGCGCACAGACATATGAATGCCTCGTCAAGGATCCATAGCTAAGAAAGATGGAAGCGCAGTTACAGGAGGCACGATAGTAGGAATTTTTCATGCAGGCACAGATGAAGATGCTCATTGTCGTAGAAAGAATGAAGAGGTCACAAGAGAAGCACGCAGTACAAAAATAGATCATTGCCCTCCAGGGAAAGGTAATGGAAGTCACGCAGAAGCTACAAACTGTGTAGCATGAAGCTTGCAAGGTGTTCGAAGATATTGATGGACAAGGCTCGCAATTGGACCAAGTAGTTGCATCAGTATGATAGTGCCTGGAAGTGCTTGTTACAGAGAAGATGATCTAGGAGCTCGTTGAGCAAGAGGGTCAGGCGAAGCAGCAAGTTGAGGAAGCTCGATTTAAGATTGAGACCTTCGAAGCAGCGTTATCCAGACCTGAGTGACTCGAGACGAGTCACAGGTGAGTGTTGGGGGCATGTTGACCCTCGACCAAGTTTTGAGGAAACCTTGGTCAGATTTGGCCCACTTTTGGACTTCGACGCACTGGTCAAAGATGGAGTGCCAAGGCGAAGCTGAGATCACAGATATCACCAATTTTACGAGCTATGTGGACCGAGTAAGGGGTCCTCTAGGGTTTTTGTAATGGGTTTATGGTATTTTGACGCATGGGTTCTCCCATGTTTAGGCCTTATTGTAAGGGTTTGTAAAAGTATAAATAAAGGAGAATGCATTATAAAGGGAGTAGTTCAAGAAGGGTTTGGAAAGATAAGTGCAAGTATTTTGAGTAGCTTTGTGCAAAGGAATGTATGTGTGTAAAGGCTCTATGCTCGATAGAGGGTTGCCTCTATGCCCTGACCTAGTTTTGGAAGGAGAATCTGGTGCTTAGTGCACAGATCTCCTATCTGGTGCAAAGCTCAACTATGTGGCTTAGTGCACAGGAGTAACTGAATGTAATAAATTGATGAATAATAAAGAGGTGAAGCGGTTGGTGGACGTAGCCCCACACTGGGGTGAATTGTGTATATCTTGTGTCTTTGGTCCCAACATGTATCTCAACCATATACCAAGGACACATACCAATATAACCAACAAAATCCCTCTATCAATACATCACACAATCCATGATTCAAATACCATAAACCCTTACATCAATCCATGTTCCAAAACCTCATTGTTATGTAGCCTTAAAATAGACAAACAACTTCAACAACACATCACAACCAAAAACCCTCAACCATGTACCAAGAAATACAATATATGCCTCAACACTTAAACCAACGAGATGTACCAATGAATAATACCAAACATACCAGTATTGTATTTCTGTACATCTAGCTCATACCGTAAGTGTCATACAACCAACAACTTCTCTAGGGAAAATCATTAATCTCCCCTGACTATATCTCATGGAGACAACAATATCCAACTACAGATAAGAATATGACATACCTTTTGAACCTGTAGATAGATATGTTGTACCTGATCACTGTAGATCTTCCTGGGAGATTGCTTTCTGACTCTAGAGACCTGGCATCTTCATATACTCAATATTCCATGGATTTCCCCAACTGTACGCGACCTCTTATTCTTCCACCTGCATATGTACATTCTATTTTCTCCTTCATCCCAAGTATGTATGTGCCTTCCTCCACTACAGGCCGTGTACACCTAAAAAACTAGGGTTTTCAGTAAATCTACAACTCTAAAACTTTCCCCGTCAACCCTCTTTCACTTCCTCAAACTTGTGTAACTTCAGATGTATCAATGAGTACCTGCAATAAACATTTCACAAAAATAGATATTCAATGTGCTCATTAGGTGCTAATAGGAGACCCTTGCTCTCTTATGTATACTCTCCAAGTAGCTTCCTCAAAGGGTTACCTTCTAACTAACTTTACCCAACTTCCTTGTTTTAGGGATAACCCACTTCTAACCACTTGTCCACTTACAACCACTTTATACACAAATAGTAATCTCTCTACTTCTAGTTACAACTAATTTATTTTTAATTATTTTCTTTGTGCAACAACTTAACCCATGATTAACTCCTAGTTTCATCCACTTTGACAAGTAAACCTCTTCTAGGAGATTATAGAGTAAATTGACTTCTTTGACCTTCTAGGGGCTTCTAGATAACTCATGAGGGTTCTCCAACTTCACAAGGCTATAACTCTCTAACTGTGAGGAGTTATGTTAAATTCCACATATCACTAGAAATGGCATGACATGTACTATCCATATAAAATAGTCTTACCTACAAATATATTGATATTCATACCTTTATACCTTGAAAAAACTTGAGTCCATTAACCATATTGATGGGCCTACTGGAATTTGATATTGAACTTGCTTCAAGGGTTGATATCAATCTCTAAGGGTTGAAATCAATCTACAATATCACTCTCCAAGGGTTGAAATCATTGAAAACCAACCATCCAAACCAATTTTCCATCAACCTAAGCCAACTGTCCAACAATATCCCCCATTGGAATTTATGGAAACACCAACATTGATGGAAACATTTAGTCATGGAAACATTGTCATCTCTCCTCATCAATGTTTCTATCTCTTCCCCTTTGACGTCAATGTAAAAGGGTATCTCCCTTTGGGGATGCTCCCCCTATCTCCATGCCTCTTATTTACTCTCTCTTTCCCTTTGAGAAAGGATTAATTCCCCGTTTTAATATGTCTCCTCCTAACATTGAACATGTTCTAACCAATCATGGTTAAAAGAATAGCTCCCCTTGAGGATATGTCTCCCATGTCTTCCTTTCTGGGTCTCTCTCTCACATGACTTCTCTACACATTGTTGTGTAGATCAATGTAGGTCTTCTTGTACCTTATTCCTTTTGGAGTTATTGTCCATTGGTGCTTCCTTATATAATCAACTGACATATATGAAAATAATTCTAAAATTTAAGCATTCAAATACTCATCCAATATCTGAATCCATGCTCTCATTCAATGTCATATATCAATCCAAAGTTGCTAATCCATCTCTGTCCATATTTTCCAAGAATATGCTACACAATTGTCCACAATGTTGACCCATCTATCACTTTACTATCATGAAGTCTTCACTAATTAAACTGATCAATCTGTCATAATGTACTTATGATAACTGATTGTTCTAAATCTATCTACTCGAACTATGTAAGCTAGTCGAAGGACGGTTCTCTAATTTGCCTCAGCTACTGCACTGACTCCACCTGTCTAAAATTCATATTACCTAGGAGTCTCCAAGATGAATGGCTTGGAACAATACCCGCTATGATGTCCCTTTTTTAATTGTGTCATCATACTGAGTGTCTCTTTTTTAATTATGTTATCATCCTGAGTGTTGATGTCTTCTTCATCCTCCACTTGAATTCTGACACTTCCTCTTTTCCTGTAAATTCATTGTGTTCTTGTGCTGCTGCAAATCCTGAAAGTACGATTACTTGGAGTTGTTCTTCATTTACCTACTCCTCTTGTTTTTCACTTCTTATCCAAACCTTCTTGCGTCCCACATCAATATTTTCTTTCATGGGAGGCCTTATCACGCTTCTGCAATTTCAAGTTGTGTGTCCATAGTTGTGGAATTTGTAACATTCAATATTTTGTGGGGACACATAAGCATTTCTTGCAATATTATTTCTTTCGTAAGCCCTGCAATCTGCAACCTTATGTCCAAAGTTAGTACAATAAAAACAATGACCATAAAATAAATTTACATACCTGGGAGTGAATGATTTTCCTTGTAGTGTAGTCCTTATGTAATTATTCCTTCGATGATCAAGATCTTCTCTTTGGTTTTAAGATGTAATTATTTCTTTCTAATTATTGTTGACCATGATTCCTTCCTTTTAGAAATTATGCATAACTCTTTTGTTTTCTTTCTTTCGTCTTGGAGCTTGAACCTTTCTCAGTTTGCATTTGGTTGTAACCTAGACCATACCTTTCCTAGTATGAATTTTGCATGTTGATGATCTTATCCATTTTCTTGTCTCTATCTTACTGCATGTTATTCTTTTGAAGATATTTCCTTAGAGTGATTGCTTCTTCTTCCAACTTTTCAATCATATTCTCCTTCTTTGCTAGCTGAATTTTGAGTGTTTGTTCAATCCTTCTATCCTCTTCTACATGAACGTTCAGCTTTATAATTATCTTCTTGACTTCTTTTGAGTTGAGATTTTGGGTTTCCTTTACTTTTAGTTCTTTCTTGATTGACTTATTTTTCTTTCTTTCATTCCTTATATCTTCTAAGGCACTAATTAATTCTACTTTGAGATCCACTTCACCTTCTTCTTCTCAACTATCAGAGTTTTTTATTTTCTTTTCCTTGTCCATGAATAGTAATTTTTCTAAATCATTGTCAGTTGCATCATCTTCAACAGATGAGGAACTGTCTTTTATTGAGTATAGATTTCTCTTGAAGACTTTCTTTTTGTTTTTCCAATTTCCCTTTTGATATCTCTTTTATTTCTTGGGATCTTCCTCTTCATCACTATCTGAATTTCTGGCATATGGACACTTTTTTGCAAAATGACATTTCAAAAAAATCTTACCTTTATATTTACTTGTTCCCTTTTGCAACTTTCTTACGAAGTTATACATCTCTTCATCTTCTTCTGAATCATCATTGAAACTACATTCTGAATTTGGCTTTTGCTTGCGAACGGACTGTGATTGTTGCTTGTTACTTTTCTTTGTCTTCTTAGATGCTTTGAATGCAGCTTCCTTTGTAATCGGATTGTCTTTTTTTGTCCTCATGTCATAAGCATCGAGTATCCCATGTAGCTCGTCCATGGTCATTGTATCTAGATCCACTCTTTCTTCTAGGGCTGAGATCTTTGAGTCAAATCTCATTGGTAGAGATCTTAATGCATTTTTAAGGACAAACAGTTCCTTTATCTCATCTCCCAAGCCTTTGATGTCATTTACTACCTCATCGATGTGTAGAAAGTAGGTTGCTATGTTTTCATCTTCATTCATCTTTAACTGTTCAAACTTTGTTTTGAATATTTGAAGTTTGGTTTCCTTAACTTTTTCATCTCCTTCATAGATAGTCTTTAGTTTGTTCCACATCTCCTTGGTGGATTCAAAGTGCATGATTTTAGTAAATATTGATTCATCTACACCATTATGAATAGTGTTCTTGGTTCTTTAATTATTTTATGCAAGTTTCTTTTCTTCATTGTCTATTAGAGGAGTAGCTCGTGCTTTGTATCCATCCACCACTGATTGCCAAACATCGAATCCATGTGAATGTATGTATGTATGTGTTTTATTTCTATAGAGTGTGTATTTCTCACCATTAAACGGTGGCATCCAAAATCTAGCGTGATCTGCGATCTCCTTCCAATGGTTAAATTGTTTCTTGAAGGACCTGATCTGATACCAATTCTTGGATTACTGAGAGGGGGGGTGGGGTGAATCAGTAATGAGAAATTTATACCACTTATTAATCCTTGTAACCACAATTTGTATTCCTTTAACTTATTCAACAATGTTCATTGGTCCATCATTAATATGTTATTGCATCATATAAAATTAACATCCATCAGTGCATAATAACCAATAATAGACACATCCACACAATGCACAGTACACCATTATTTTACGTGGAAACCCAATGCGGGAGAAAACCACAAAATTATTTTCTTATATGTCTTTGAGAATTAAATTCAAGGAAGCACCAACTTCCAATTCTCCAGCTCCAACTGGAAGGAGGCTCCAACCCCCTAGTTTCTCAAGCTACAACATGAGGGAAGCTCCAACTTCCCAATTCTCTGGCTACAACCAGAAGGAGGCTAGAACCCCTTATGCTCTCTGAATACAACCGAAAGGTGTCTAAAACCACCTAGTTCTCAGGTTCCAACCTGAAGGAATATCCAACTCCCTGGTTCTATGGCACCAATCTTAAGGAGGCTACAACCCCCTTTCCTTGCACCATCTTGTCGCCCTGAAATACAAGTGCCAAAATAGATGATGAAACCACTACCACATTGTCATTGTGAGATATACAACTATAAACCTATACCAACCTATGCCAACAACTTATAACCAAGTTGTACCAATAACCTGTAATCAACTTTTAACTACAATAATCTTGTAAAAAAAAAAAAACAACAGGTACGTGACCTGTATATGTTCGAGCTCACGTATGTAAGCAACTTGTATATACTGCAGCCTGCGTATGTATGTGTCCTGTCTATACTACATCCTGCGTACACCCTCATAAATCTAGGGTTTTCACCTTTCTGAAACTCAGACTCTTTGTTGCATCTATCACATTAAACTGTAACCTATTCCAACCTATATTATAATCCATGTACATAAATCGCTCACACARCCTGTATCATCACAAGTTCATCAATTGTGCACATCACAATACCTCATAACCATCACCAAGATCAAGATGTGATTTTGATAATATATCAATAAATCTATGCCACATCATCCATATACCCTGTGTCAACAATACTACTAGCAAGTTCCTCTAGCAATGTACCAAACATGTATCAACCAGTCAATTTATGACTCATCAATATGTACCAACATCACCATACCATACACCTCATGTATGTGTCAGCTCATCAACTATATGTCCCAACATGTATCTCAACCATATACCAACGACATATACAATTATAACCAACAAAATTCCTCTATCAATATATCACACAATCCATGCTTCAAATACCATAAACCCTTACATCAAACCATGTGCCAAAACCTCATTGTTATGTAGCCTCAAACAAAACCAACAACTTCACCAACACATCACAACCAAAAACCCTCAACCATGTACCAAGAAATACAAGATATGCCTCAAAAATTAAACCAACAAGATGTACCAATGAATAATACTAAACATACCAGTGTTGTATTTCTTTAGATCTAGATCATACCATAAGTGTCATACAACCAACAACCTCTCTAGGGAAAATCCTCAATCGCCCCTAACATATCTCATGGAGACAACAATATCCAAATACACATAAGAATATGACATACCTTTTAAAATTGTAGATAGATTTGTTGTACCTAATCATTGTAGACCTTCCTGGGAGCTTTCTTTCTGACTCTAGAGACTTGGCATCTTCATCTACTCAATATTTCATGGATTTTCACAACTATATGCATCCTCTTCTTCTTTTGCCTCCATATGTATACACTTTTTTCTCCTTCATCCCATGTGTGTACGCACCTTCCTCCACAGCAGAACGCGTACACCTCAAAAACTAGGGTTTTCCAGTAAATCTGCAACTTCGAAACTTTTTTCATCAACCCTCTTTCACTTTATCAAATTTTCTTAACTTCAAATGTATCAATGAGTACCTGCAATAAAACTTTCACAAAAATAGATATTCAATTTTCTCATTAGGTGCTAATAGGAGACCTTTTCTCTCTTATTTATACTCTCCAAGTAAATTCCTCAAAGGGTTACCTTATAAATAGCTTTACCCAACTTCCTTCTTTTAGGGATAACCCACTTCTAACCACTTGTCCACTTACAACCACTTTATCCACAAATAGTATTATCTCCACTTCTAGTTGAAACTAATTTATTTTTTATTATTTTCTTTATGCAACAAATTAACCCATGATTAACTCCTAGTTTCACCCACTTTGACTAGTAAACTTCTAGGAGCTTCTACAACAAATTGACTTCTTTGACCTTCTAGGGGCTTCTAGATAACTCGTGAGGGTTCTCCAACTTCACAAGGCCATAAATATCTAACTGTGAGGAGTTATGTGATTTTCCACATATCACCAGAAATGGCATGACATGTACTATCCATATATAATAGTCTTACCTACAAATATACTAATATGCATACCTTTATACCTTGAACAAACTTGAGTCCCTTAACCATATTGATGGGGATACCAGAATTTTCTATCGGAATAGCTTCAAGGGTTGACATCAATCTCTAAGGGTTGACATCAATATACATTATCACTTTCCAAGGGTTCACATCAATGAAAACCAACAATCCAAATGAACTTTCCACCAACCTAAGCCAATTTTCCAACACTCTTTCTAGAACAACTCCCACTTGTTGTATTTGGCATATAGTTGGTGATCTCTGAGCACTTGTAACACCAACTTAATATGCTCTTCTTGGTCTTCCTTGGTATTGGAATATAAGGATATCATCAACGAATACCAGAATGAACTTATCCAAATATTTTCTATGAACATTATTCATCAAACACATGAAGGTGGTTGGTGCGTTGGTATGCCTAAATGGCACCACCACAAACTCATAGTGTCCATATCTCATTATAAAATATGTCTTGTGGATGTCTTCATCCTTAATCCTAACTTGGTGATATCAAGATCTCAAGTCAATTTTAGAGAAGATTGTATCTCCTCTGAGTTAATCAAAAATATCATCAATCTTGGGAAACGGATTTTTGTTTTAATGGTCATATTTTTCAAATGTCAGTAGTCGACGCACAACCGCAATGTACCCTCCTTCTTCTTTACAAGCAAAGTGGGTGCTCCCCACGGGGATACACTCATCCTGATATATTGATGCAGGAGCATTTTTCCTCCAAAATCAACCTTGTTTATTAAGCCTTACATATCTTTGAATTTATTAAGGGAGTGGGTTGCCTAACTCTAAATTATTGTAATTTCCCATGTTTTATTTGAATTCGACAAGGACTAAATAGGATATAGTTAGTTGAATTAAGATTGATTAATATGTAATCGAATATTTCTTTATTAAATAATATCTCGAGTATTTGTAGAGATCTAAACATATTTGAGGTGAGGTGTAGATACCTTAAGGATTTTTTGTATCTGAGGGATCTTAGGAGTTTTTTAAAGGAGAGGTTTTAGGATCTGAACCAAATTCTGGTATCAAAATCCTTTCATTTTATACATTGTAAGACTAATGGAATTAGGGGAGAGTTACAAGAGTGAAGTATAGGAGGAGTGTGAGTGAAATAATCCAAGTGTAGCCAAATCCCAAACCAGAGGCCAATAAAATGTAAATCAGGCCTAGAAAGATGAGGAGGCCTTGTGTAAATTTGTGTACAAAGATTCATTAATAGAAATTTTTGTGTTTATTAGTTCTTTGTGTAAAGGTGGATATTAGATGTCCCTATAATTATCRTGGTGTCCCTATGTTGAGCRATTGAATTCAAGATCGGAYTCTTTCAGAGTTATCTACACATGTTTCAGACATTAACGGTGTTAAAAATCCCAATTCAGAGTGGGAAGAATTGATGGACCTGATTAGCGGTAGATCAAGGTCGATTTGACAGTTTGAATTGGTTTGGAATCATGGATKAACCARAGTTTTAAATTTACTCTGATCGCAGTGTAAATCAGGGTCAAATACCCTCAAGAACAAATTTTGAATCCCTTTGTAAACGATGAAGAATAGTGATTGTCGGATCAAATCAAGGTCAATATCATAGTGAAATGAAGGTGATTCAATTGTGATTGTTGATCATGAGAGATCGATGACCGAGATCAATATGACATCTTTTTGTATCGTCAGGAGATTGTCATACGAGACCCAAGGCTCAATTTAAATTCCCAATGATGATATAACTCTTGTATCATCGTGAATTTGTTATATCGGGACTCAAGTTCCACATTAGGATCATTGATGATGATATCCACTTTAGGTTCGACAATGATGATGTCCACCTATTTTATCGTCGATGAAGATATGAAAGTTAAATGATTCAACGACGATGATCTATTCGAAAGAGATAGATCAATGGTTCCTGAAGAAGACACGTAGAAAGAATCGTTGAGGTTTTTCTAGTCATCAAAGGTTTACTAGTTGGAACTTGGTAAGGTTGAAACTACTATTGGATGACGATGAAGAGAAAACTAAGGAAATATTTGATCTGATGACATTGGATATCGATCAAAGGATAAAATCGATGGAGGATGTAGAAAGGAGATGTTGGCATCATTCAACGTTGTAGATTAAAATCCTTAATTATATCCATGACGGAGAATGATCGAAGTGGTCCCAGCTTCGTTCAGTCAGATGTATCATCGGGTCTTTGTCCATCGATACTCCAGTAAGAGAAGTCGATGAAGACAATGTTAGAAATGATAATCAAAGTGCAAGTTCATAGAACTTGGTCACAAGGAGAATAATAGGTTTAGCGTGGGATGAAATAAGTATTCGAGTTTAGAAAGGAGGGTTAGAGTCAATCAAAGAGAACTTAAGCTAAGCACCTCTGTCAAACACAGTTAGAGACTGTTAGTTAAAGAGGGGATCTGAAACCCAATTCAATTTGAGGAATGTGTAACATAGAGTTACAATACTCTATTAGAGGATAGCGAGCTGATTGAATAATTTGAGAGTGCTCAAGTGTTTAAGCACGAGCAGAGTAATCCATACTTTGCATACCTATGGGAATTTGACTGGGAGTCCATCATCAATTCGTATCAAAGAGGGAGAAAAATCATGTGCCACTTGATTCCATCAAGTAGTATCAGGACGCATTAACACTCTTTGGAGTTTTGTAAGAGCTACATAACAAGTATGCTCTTTGATATGGGAATTGTAGAGTTAGTTTGTTCTTTGAAGCAAGATGAAAAATAGTGAAATTATGCAACAGGAAATTTGTAGGAAGAGGATAGTTCCAGTAAGGAGATTTTTGGGTAGAACTTTGAAAATGACAGGGGATCGGTTTCTGGAGAATCATATTGTGCAGATAGGTATAAAAAGGAATTGAATATACAATTACCTTGGTGAATTACTGTATAATTGAGTCCATTCCAACCAAGAAGAAAAGAGATGTTTGGAGGACAAAATCATGAGACATATTTTGTAGGTATTGATCTTATGATTTGATAATTGACTCTGGTAAAAAATATATATACTTGTGTTTGCAGGTACAAGAAGGAGGAGAAAGGAATGGTAGCAGCCATTATAGCTAGATAAGTTGTAATAGAGGAAGAGGGAGCAAGCAAATCTCTCAAGCGAAGAAGCGTGTCGTTGAAAGAAGCTTGCAGCAAGGGATGATGTAAACACTTCCAATTGAGGATTGGAAGTAAGGAGAAAAACAGAAGTTATCAGAAGAGTGTGGGTAGATGAAGAATCTAGAAAAGATAAGAGGATGCTCAGAAGGTTCCAGAGGAGAGAACCTGTGATACCAAAATTTCAAGATCATGAGGAAAGCTTGATGAGGTATTGAGTGGAAAGGTGTAGAGACTACTACAGAGGAAAGGCTTGATGCATCTCATAGTGGGAAAGGAGAAGCTCACAGAGGGAAGATATGGATATGAATACTAATAGTCATGCTAGAGTTTCAGAAGAAATCCACATCCAAAGGAAAGAGAATGCCATAGAAATTGGTAGAAAGCAGATGAGTCAAGAGGAAATTGATAGAGATTTTGTTGACTTAAATGAAAGACTTGGTATAATTAGGGAGATGTTATAGGAAAGTGAGGAAAAATAGAGACAAGGTTGGAATGTGAATAATTTCAAATGGAATATTGTATAGGTATATGTAAGGAAGAAAAAATAGATCTTGAAGCACATATTGGATTCTTAGATCCCAGAGGAAGAACTCAGAGAAGCTAAGTACAGAAAGTCCTTGGAAGCAGGACCAACAGTTCACTTTTCTGAACCAGAACAGGGATAAATCCTTGGACAAGATGATGATAAATATGTTGAATGGAGACTTGTTGACAGTCTTGTGGACTATCGGGAAAGTTTATATCAACGGGAAGAATTTATGATAGAAGAATCTAAATAGAATCAAGAGTATCATGTTTTCAACACTAATGAATTGTGTGTGATTACAAGTTATGAAGATAGACATCCACCAAAAGATGTCATAGGATATGAGGAAGATGAAGATTGCCTCATGAAGGCATAGAGGAGATACATATCCATAAATGTGTTGCATCAGAAGGAGATACTTCATTGTCTCATAAAATCTATGAAAGGGGAGACCATGCATGTTCAAAGGATGCAGTTGTTGAAGAGGATGAAGATGTGAAGAGGGAAATAAGTTGGCTTGGAGATACTTCAAGTGATAAAGTACATGAAATATTGGAATGGGTTATGCAAGACTTTAGTGATGCAATCCTGGAACTTTCTAAAGAAGAAATGACAATGAAGGATGATGATGTTTCTGAAGATAATTGGTGCATAATCATGGAATAATCCTTATGACAATGTATAAATTGTTTACTGCAAATATGTCATTTTAATAAGATCCAAGAATAGATTTTTTTTGAGAAACTACGTAGAATGAACGTGCAACTTAGAGATATGCAATGTTGGTTGCATAACATTTTATTTAGTGAGAAGTTTTTTAAAGAAGTTGAGGATAGACAGAGGTGTGAAGACAAGGACATGGTAGTAGCCATACAAATTTTCTGTGGAAATTTGCAGCAGACAAATTTTAGTAAGGATGTGTACCAGCAAAGGACAATACTAGAAATCGAATTGGATGAGTACTGGGAGAATTTGATGAATATTTCCAAGTGGAAATATCAAAGGCAAAATAAGAAGAGGATCATGCAATTACAACTTACTAAAGCAAGCAAGGATTTTGCACAGCAAAAAAGTAAAGTATGGGATCCTAGAAAGTTGCAGACAACAACAATGCAGCAACAAGACAACAAAGCAAGTGAGAAACAACATAAGGTTTGGGATCCAAGAGGACTTCAACAAATGAAGACTCATAACTAGGATATCATGACAATTTTAACCCTGGGAGTCTGATGCAAGAGAATTTTTCCTCAAAAATCAACCTTGTTGATTAGGTCTTAGGGGTCTTTGAATTTACTAATGGAGTGGGTTCCCTAACTCTAAATTATTGTAATTTCCCATGTTTAGTTTGAATTCTAGAAGGACTGCATAGGATAGAGTTAGTTGAATAAAGATTGATTAATATGTAATCAAATATGCCTTTGTTCAAGTAGATATTGAGTCTTTATAGAGATCTAAACATATCTGAGGTGACATGTAGATATCTTGAGGATTTTGTGGATTTGAGGGATCCTAGGAGTTTGTTAAGGGATAGGTTTTAGTATCTAAACCAATTTCAGGTATTAGAATCCTTTCATTTTAAATATTTTAAGCCTAAGGGAATTAGGGGATATTTAGAATAGAAAAGCATAGAAGGAGTGTGATTGAAATAGGCCAAGTGTGGCCAAAGGCTAAACCAAAGGCCAATTAGATGTAAATCATGCCAAGAAATACGGGGAGGACTTGTGTAAATTTGTGTACAAAGATTCATTAATAGAAACTTTTGTGTTTATTGGTTATTTGTGTAAATGTGGAGATTGGATATCCTGATCATTATTATCGTGTCCCTTCGTTGAGCAATTGAAGTCTATATCTGTATCTTTCAGAGTTGTCCACTCACATTTCAGACCTTAACAATGTTAAGAACCCCAATTCAGAGTGGGAAGAATTGGTGGACCTAATTTGAGGTAGATTGAGGTTGAGTTGAAATTTTTAATTGATTTGGAATCATGGATGAACCAGAGTTTTAAATTTACTCTGGGTGCAGGGTGAATAAGAGTCAAATATGCTCAATAAAAAAATTTGAATCCCTTTGTAAACATTGAGTAACAATGACCATCGACTCAAACAAAGGTCAAGATCATAGTGAAATGGAGATTCAATCATGATCATTGATCATGAGTGATCGACAATCAAGATCAATCTAGCATCTTGTTGTATCGTCAAGAGATTGTTAGTCAAGATCCAAGGCTCACTTTAAATTCTCAGTGATGATATAACTCTTATATCATCGTGAATTTTCTATATCGGTACTCAAGTTCCATGTTAGGATCGCCAACGATGATATCCACTTTAGGGTCGACAACGATGATGTTCACATTTTTTATCGTCGAAGACAATAGGTGAGTTAAATGAGTCAACGATGATGATCTATTTGAAATGAAATAGATCAATGGTTCTTGAAGAAGACAGGTAGTAACAATCGTTAGAGTTTTCCTAGTCGTTGGAGGTTTACTAGTCCAAACATGGTAAGGTTGAAACTCCTATTGGACGAAAATGAAGATAAAACTAAGGAAACCTTTAATCGGATCGATGGTGGAGATTTATCAAAGGATAAAATCAATGGAGGATGCAGAAAGGAGACGTTGGCATGGTTCAACGGTGTAGATTAAAATTCTTAATCAGATCCACGATGGAGAATGGTCAAGTGGTCCCAATTTTGTAGGGTTGAATGTATCGTTGAGTCTTTGTGCACTAATACTACAGTAAGAGAAACCAATGATGACACCATTAGCGAAAACAATCTAAGTGCAAGGTCATAGTGCTTGGTCATAAGGAGAATAAGGGGCTTAGCACCAAATGAAATAAGTTTTTGGGTTTACAAAGGAAGATTAGTGCAGATCAAAGATATTTTAAGCTAAGAACCTATGTCAAATAAAGTTCGAGACTATTAGTTAAAGAGGGGATCCAAAACTTGACTCCAATTGAGGAATGAGGAACACATATTTATAGTACTCTATGAGAGGATATTGGGTTGATTTAAGAATTTGAGAGTGCTCAAGTGTTGAAGAGGTAGCAGAGTAATCCATACTCTACATACCTATGGGAATTCAACTGAGAGGTCATCATCATATACCATTTATCCATCATTTCCTTCAATTGTACTTTTAACTCCACTAACTCTGGCGTACTCTTTTTATAGGGTACTTTCGATGTTGGCACTTCTATAGGTACAAGATCTATTGAGAAATCAAGATCTCTCTTAGGAAGAAGTCCAGGTACCTCCTCGGGAAATACATCTTTGAACTCCCATGGCATTGGGTGATCCTTAACCTTCAACTCTTTGCATTGAGCACTTGTATTGCATACAAGGGACACCTTTTTCGACTAAACTTCTTGAGTTGTAGTGTTGATATCTGTGTTATTGATATTGTCTTTTGAATTCTTTGGAAAACCATCATGTTTCCTTCTTCATATTCACATTCTAAGGTCTTTTCATAGAAATTCAATATTTCCTTATGGGCATCCAAACGGTCTATGCCTAATAGCATATCATATGATCCTAAGGGTAGAATGTTCAAGGTTGCTTGAGTGTGTAGTCCACTCATTTTAAATGGATAAGACTCTATTACTTCTTCTACTTTTATCTTAGTTCATGTGGCTAACTGAACCAACCATGCCTCTACATGTTTATTTCTATGTAAATCACACGCTTCAACTGCTTGTGGAGAAACATAACTAAGGTTAGAACTAGGGTCAATCAAAATAGAAATAGGTTGCTTGGAAATTATACCTTCCAACTCCACCACATAAGCTTGGTGGTTTTCCTCTTGATTCTCAACAACTACATATATCCTCGGCACACTCTTGGACACATCATTGATCATAGTAGCCTCCTGAACATGGTAAACCCTTTTGTTGTCTTGCTTCCATTAGGGAAATATCTCAATATGTGTTCCTCTCCAAAACCCCAACACTATAAATCTTGTTTCTTTTTCTCCTCTACTTTGTCTCTTACCTTCTCTACTGGCCTATTTCCAATCTGATATGGAAAGTTATATTGGTGCATACTTTTTCTTGGATGATCGAAATGAGCCCATTTCTTGGTATTCTTATATTGGTATCGTTTAAATCCCTTCCTCTAAAATCCAGGTTTGTCCTTTCTCTTCCAATCCTTGAGAGGCTTATTCCTATGCTTAGATTGATCATAGAAACACTTAGCCTTCCTAATGGTATCCTCCAAGGTATTAGTCTCATCAAACTCAATCCTATCCTAATATGATTTTGGTAATCCACTGAGGAAATGTTGTATCATGGAATTCTCATCCTTAAGGTAGGGAACATACCTCAACAACTCTAATAACCTCTTAGCATAAGCATCCATGCTAAGTTTCCCCAACTTGTGTTCATGGAACTCTTTAATCTTTCCATCATAGTATTTCTATGATAGATATGTCTTCCTGAAATATTTCTCAAACTAATTTTAGGTCAGCTTGCTTTCCTTCAATCCATTAACTTCTTTGAGTTCCTCCCACCATATAGAATCTCCTCCATTCATATTGAAAATGGATATCTTATCCTTGGTATTTTCCTAGTAGTTATGTACTCGAAAATACTTCCTCAATCCCAACATTCAATCCTCGACTTATTCTCCCTTCTTTATTTTTCCATGAAAGGTAGGATCCTTAGCATTCTTGAAATATTTTGTCATAGAAATTTGTGAGTGTCTCTTTTTCTTCCTGTGAACACTATATCTAATGTCACTACTTGACAATTCCTTTATAGTGGTATTCGCACTAGATGACTATGTGGAAATATCTCCACTAGATCTACTTCTCTTAGCATCTTGATGCCTTTTCTTGGAAGAAATGCTTCCCAAATTACTATGAGTTGGCCCATGCTTCTAGACATCTGAGGGGCTCTTCAATTTCTCCAACTATTGTAGTCCTGCATTACTAATGTTTGGACCTTGTTGCAAATGCTTCTAGATATCAAAAATACTATGTAATAGCACTGCATTCAACTCTTCATGCTCGGCCTAAGATCTCATGAGCCTTTCATTGTCTGCCTTCAGAATTATTACCGTGGATACAAAATATGGAAGGGTTTCTCTAGCCCTCATGCCATCAAATTCTTCATCTCAAAAATGTGAAGTGTCCTCCATATTAGAATAGACCATTCACTTATGTTTCCCTTTTATTATGTCCTACCTGCTGAAACAGTGAAACACTATTAGCCATTACATTTAAAATGTATTTTCATAAAATTATCGGCCTTGTAAAACATCAGTTTTCTTTGAAAATCCTAAGCCAGGGCTCCATTCATGTTTATCAATCCTTCTTAAAAAAACTATCATTACTCCTTAACATGATTAAATTATTCAAAAATAGAGAATATACTCCTATCATATAAAAATTTCTCGAACAATCATGCGGCCTTGGCGACCCATTCAAGCCTACAGTTTGAAATCTGATCTAATACAAATTTGTAACACACCTGACCCCCTAAACCCTCTTAGGTTGGTGGGATGTCAATTGTTTTCCACTTCCATCACACTTCAGGTGTTAGGTTTTCACACTTACTTGACCTTTGTTTCACGTGGCGCACACGAGGATTTCTTCTTCTTATTTTGCACAACGTGCAGCTGCGACAACTCATAAGTCGTCACCCACTCTCTAACTCAGCGATTCATTAGAGAAATGTTGTTACACAAACCAAGGATAAATTTCCCTGATCGGATGACTTGTATTCACCTAGCCCAAACATATCTATGATCATCGGTGAATCGAGTTCCTTTCTCATCAATAAGACATGATTAACAACCCACACTTAAATTCCAATCGAATATCTCTGATAACTCTACTCCCAACAGATCCAACGACCTTCGGTCTATGAAATCAATGGTCCTAATTTGTTCGACACCTCAATTAATGCAACTCCCAATGCCTTTCCCATTCTCAACTTAACACGTTTACAGGTGGGGTCCACAATAATTCTATGGCTAAGATCATATCTGGTTTCCTTACCCTCATATTGATGGTCTCCGGCTCCTTGAACTTTCACCATTGGGAAAATTCCTCTCTCCACGACCACAAAACTCCCCAATTGGTTCTAGGATCCTCACATCCAATGGTCAGATATCAATCAGATCTCATAGTTTCTCAATATTTAAGAGACACGCCACTTCAACAAGAATCCTTCTTCAAGATGGATCATTCTAGATTCAATAGCTCAGGACTCGTTGACTTCCACACTGACATATCTATAGTTCATGTTTCTCTCAGGTTTCTGGTATCGATATTTCCACATCAATAAATCCTCCTGTTCCCTTTCCCAGAATTTCCTAATCCCCATTCTCCAAACGGACTTATAAACTTAGCATTCAAGGCATTTATAACCTAGATATTATTGGCTTGTCCTCTGATGGATCAATGACTCACCTTCTCTCGGAATTCCACCATCAATAATCCATTATGGCTTTGCAATTTGGGTTCTCCTTAAGGTTTCACCTTCCAATAGGCTTTATCCCAAATCCTATATCTTCTATGAACGATCGATATCTTCTCCTTCAACTGAATCAACAATTGTCGTTCCTCTGGGTTTAAGTAAGGATTTTCAATAGGGTTTTGGGTCAGTTATGGAATTAATAGTCCCATAGTATTCCAAACTCCTTCCTGCAAGGTTTAAATCAAATCCTTTAAGCCTTTGAACCACTTTCCAGCAAGCAAGAAACACACCACCCTAATCCACAAAATGAAGATTTTATATCCTGCAAACTTTCCATTTCAAAAGGCATGGAAAAACACTGAATTATTATCCTATACTTTCCTTCCTCATACCATTATCATAATCACTTCATTTAACAGTAAGGGAGATTATATTACTCCATTTAATTCATAATTTGAGATTCATTCATCACATTTAACCTAATAAAATGAACATAATACAGTCTATGACCATTATTAAACATTCAAGAAACATTATAGGTGAAAACACTTATCTGCTCAATAATGTCTTCCAACCAGGGAATTGATTGAGGGGAAATTCCTTTCCACCCAACCGTAGGATATGCTACATTTTGCGTTTCTAAAACATGCCACCCTCGTGCCAGGCCATGATACCACTATGGGACTCTCTTAGTTGGCTGCCAAGTCAAGGAATGGTTTAGGAAGGTTACTCTCCTTCACTCCACTGGAAACAACAAAAGTCTCCCTCCTCCCACTAAGCTTGGGACCTCCATGAGTTTATCAAAAACCTTCCCAACTAGACTTCATCTGCACAATGGATTCCCTTATCTACTGCACAGTCCCTCGGTGACCTCCCCTTATGAATTTCAGTTTCTTTCCAGTAAGAACCAAGTCGTGGTCCTATATTGCTTCAATATGGATATGGGTATTCTCGGTTCCAGGGTGACCATTCAATTCATGGGCAAGCTTCCTATTTTTTTAAGAAAACTTTCCAATATTTTGTTTCTCAAATATGTATGCATGAGCCTAGTCTACTCGAGCACATTACCATCTATTTATGAGTCTGCAACTCATATATCTGTGTGTGAATTGGGTATCTAGGTGTTTTTCCAGTCTCTATGCGTCTACGTGCTCTTTCTATTTTTTCCCTCTTCCTCCTTATTCCTCCTCCTCCATTGGAACATGTTTTTTATTCCTCTGGATCCCCACTAACTTTTGTCAAAAGTAAGCCCCCAGGTGAAGCTCCCAAATCAAAGGGGGAAATCCTGCATACTTCTAGTTGATGCTTCAGTCGACCCTTCACTCTCCTAAGTACCAATTCAAATAGAAGTTATAAATTCTCAACTACCCAAAATGATCACGATTAATAGGTTCCATGGGGTTAATACAATCTAGATATGTTGGACAAGTTATGCATGTGCAGGTTGGATTGTTGGTGAGCTTCCTAATTTCTTCATTAAAACTTCCTAGTTCCACCTCACCGGTCCGACTTGTGGTATTATCTCCAGTACTACAAGAGTTCCTTCTCAGTCAATATATATCAGTGTTGCTCATCGTTGTATCTTTACCTTACTACTCAATAAACCCCTAAACAATAACTACAACTCTTTAACATATATATTCCAATCCACTAAAGATATGATAAATTCTTTTGGAAAGGTTCAACATCACTTTCCTTTAGCTGTGTTATGAGAGTTTGGTTTTGTTGATTTTTTCATAGGTTGGACAAAGGCCTATATTGGAGGTCCCTAGATTTCCCCTTTTCCAAATTGTAGATCTTTAAATCCATTTTTCTATGGATCTAGGGGATTGAGACAAGGTTGTTTGTTAATATATCTTGATGACATAATCCTTAGGATGAAAATTTGAGCAATAATGATTAAACAAGAACCTATTAGGAATTAAATTTGTTCACAAAGTCAACATAATCGATAATTCCCAGTTTTCCAATGATACCTTATTAGTGGGGGAAGCCTCTATTGTAATCAATTGGTTATTCAATATAGTGGTGGGTTCCTTCCTAGAGGCATAAATATGAAAAGCTAACATCGATAAGAGTATTATTTATGGATAGAATGTTAATTTCCACTTAATGAATAAAATTGCGAGAACACTGTGATTCTCCCTACATGAGCATTGTAAAACCTTCAAGTATTTGATCATTAAAATAACAATAAAACGTCGTAGATCCTTGGACATGATGCTAATTGTGCAGAAGATTAAAAATAAAATTAAAAGTTGAGGCAGGTAGTGGCTCAATCCTTCAAGCCAATTTATCCTCATCGAGTCTATTCTTTTAATCCTTGTTATTTATCTCAACTCTACTTTGTTGGCTCCTATATGTATTATCGTAACACACCCAACCCCCTTACTCTACCTAGGCTAGTGGGACTCCATAATTTGTCTTTCTCATATCCTTAGAACTTGGGTATGAACCCTCAGTTCCTATTTTCATCATGGCATGCACAAGAACTTATCTTATCACGACATCCAAATTTCAGCAATTATGCCTCAGAAGTTTTCTACACAGACCAAGAACCAAACATTCTTGATCTGACAGTTGGGGTTCTCTCTGCGCAAAAAGATCAACATTCGGTAGTAATTCGGGCTCCTTATCCATTAGGAAAGCAGGTTACCTAGCCCATGTCTTCGCCCTGAACACATCTCTCTGATGGACCTATCTCTGACAGATCCAACGGTCTTTAGTTAGGGAGATCGACAATATTGATAGAGTCGGAACCTAGAACTACATGATAGCTAATGCCTCTTCCATCACCTAGTCATCACATAAACGGGTGGGACCCTTGAAAAATCTACAATTTATATTAGATTGGACACCCATCCCGCACACCAATGATTCCTAACCAATCAGGTTCCTCCTCCATCAGAATGCTCCCCTTCAAGTGTTCACAGGTATTTCTAATCAACACTATTCTATGAGGCTACTCTAATGGATCCAACAGTCCTTGGATCGTCTCATTTAATGGGGATCACTCGGAATTGCCTATCGACACGACTCTTAATAGGAATCTAGGTCTTCCTCCTCGAAATGGATCACTCTAGATCCAACAACTATAAACCCATTGGAATCCTCTTCGATAGATATATGGTCTTCACACACTCAGGATCCCATCAATAGGTTTCTCCATTGAATACCTTCCACATGAACTTTCCAGACCTTCCCAACCACCTACTTTATGACAAATGTATCGATAACGCACTTGGGAATCTACGGTGCAGATCTCATCAGATTGACTTCTGATAGATTTATGGCTTACATTCGTTCGGGACTTTCCCATCAAAATCCATTGTGACTTCTCACCTCGGGTTCTTCTAATGACCTAGTCTTCCAATAGGAATTCTCACGAGGCCCAGATCTCCAACCAACAATCAGTATATTCTCCTTCTGTTGAATCAATGACTGTCGTTCTTCTGAGTTCAAATATGGGTTTTCATCAGGTTAAAGGTACACTCCAAAACTTGACAGTCCTATGGTCTTTCCAGGATTAGTTTATCATTTTTTTGAATGACTCTCTTGGGCACTCAAACCCTTCTACAACTGACTAGGAGTACTCTGCTCCAGAATCCCTAATGAAGATATTTCATCCTGCAAGATTTCCATTCAAAGCTAGGGGGAAATCACACGGTTAAAAGAGATTCTAGGACTTAACAGTCCCGCCTTTTCTCCTATAGGAATTTACTTACTTTCCCCAAACTACCATATCAACTTCCCAACAACCAAGAACACTTTTCCCAAATACCCAAAATGAATATTTTACATCTTGCAAGATTTCCATTCGATGGCTAGGCAGTTTACATGGATACTAACTTGTATTGACCCTCCTCATTTAGTTTTTACTAATTTACACAATTTATAATGAAAGAATATTTTGTTTACTCCATTTTACTTAGGAATTCAACAATTATTTCTTTTAACCATGTATTCAACATAAACAGAAAACAGTTCATCATCATCATTAAACATGTAATACACATCGCAAGAAAAAACACTTATATGTTCGGTAATGATTCTAACCAGCCAACTGAATAAGAGGAAATTCCTTTCCACCCAATTGTAGGCTATGTTGCATTGTTATCCTCACAACATGCCAACCCCGTTTTAGGCCATGATACCACCAAGGGACTAACTCAGTTGGCTTTCAAATAAGTAAATGGTTCAGGAAGGTTACTCTCCTTCACTCCATTGGCAACAACATAATTTTCCCTCTTCCCACTGAGCTCAAGACCTCCACGAGTTTATCAAGTACTTTCTCAATTGTATTTCCTTTTTAAAATGGATCCCCTTCTTTGCTACACAATCCTTCAATGATCTCCCCTTAACAGTGTTGGTTTCTTTCCTGTAAGTACCAAGTCACAGTCCTCTATTGCTCCAGTTTGGATATGGGTCTTCTATGTTCTAGGATGACCATTAAACTCTTGGGAAATCTTCCTATTTTCTTCAGAAAATATTCCCAATATTCTCTGCCACTCAGATCTATGTGTGTGAGTTCCTCTACTCAATGCACCATTTGTTCATGAGTCTACATCTCACTCTATTCACAATAATCCTCTGTGTGAATCTAGGCTTCATGCATCTGCACTCTAGTTCTCTTATATTTCATAGATTGTCAATGTTTTGTCTCTCATGCACGTATTCCTTCTCTTCCCACTATTTTTCTACTCAACCACTCATAATTGTTTTGTTTTTCCATCGTTACATTCTTCTTCCTCCTTGTCCTTGGGATCCCCGATGTATTTTGTCAAATGCAATCGCTATTTGTGTCAGGCTCTCGAATAAAAGGGTAAAATACAGTGCATCCTTCAATATGAGATCTCAGTCAACCTTTCACTCCTCCAAGTAACAAATAAGTGATCAATTATAACTTCTCACCCACCCAATCCTAATCACCATAAACAGGCTTTGTGGTTCCATGCAGTCTAGGTACGTCGGGAAGGTAGGGCATTTAATTTGTGCAAGTGTAGGTTGGATTGTTGAGCAAGATTCCTATTTTCCTCATTGAAACTTCCCAATTCCACCTCACCACTCCCACTTGTGGTATCATGGCCAATACTCAAGGCTTCCTTCCCAGTCATTTGTCTAGTGTGTTTTCATTAGTCATGAACATAATTATGTTCTTCATAAATCACATTACATGAAGCCTTAGCATAATTACAGTCATGGGGGAAAACATGGAGTTACAATTATGCATAAGACAGGGGAAGAGATAAGATGTTTCATGTGGTAATGAGGTGAAGCCAATAGTAATAAATATTATCTAGTTAACTGGAAAATAGTTTGTGTGCCCTATGATAGAGGAGTTCTAGTAATTAGGGATCGAAATTTTATGAATCAAGATTTGGAAGAAATTTGTTTATCGATATTTCTCTCTTGCCTCTCTAGTTGGTGGTGTTGAGTTTTGTACCTTGGGAGGTGTTACCCATGTGCTTGTACTCTCCTTAGAACATGAGGGAAGGACTATACACTTTGTACCTTGTACTTTTGTCTAATTTCGCTTTGACTTAGGAGTTTTAAGTCAAAAGTGAAATTTAGTCATTTATGCCTAAAATGACTATTAATTCACAAAGTGGGTGAATTAGAGACATAAAGTAGACTTAGGAAACTTAACCCCAAAGTGGGTTATTGACTTAGATATTTTTGGGGATATCTCAACCATTGATTAGATGGGAGATGAGATTATCTCCACCATTCATATCTTAGGTTTCCTTGTGGATGTCTAAGAAGGGTGCAAAGGGTGAAGGAGAGCATCATTCTTCATTTGTTCATTGTGAGAGGAAGACTTGGAGGATGAGTGTGAGGTTTGTTGCATGAGGTTTATTGAGCTTGTTTGCTAGCTTTCATTGAGGGAGGCTACCAGCATCTAGCCTTGTTTATTTAGTGGAGAGGTTTCACACCTATGGAGGGTGCATTTCCAGATTGAGGTGCATCAGTTGTGGGAGGACTTCTAGCCATCAGATTACAGTGAGATTAGTTGCAGAGGGAGGCCATCCAGTAGAGCTTCATTCTTGTGGAGGGGTTTTAAGATCTGAGCTCACATTTTGCTTCTGGAGCAGTTTTAGTGGTTTTTCCAGCTTGTATGTGGGGCGCACCTTCCTAGGGCGCACTTGGAGGGTTTGGACTTGTATTTAAGCTCAGAACGAGCTACTATTGTATCAGGTTCCACTATATTTTGTACTTTTTGTATTCCACATTCTTCTTTCCTCATATATAGACATATAATCCAAACTAGTTTTCCCCGGGGGGGGTTTATCCAGGGTCATGTTGACCAAAAATAACTGTGTACAAAAATTCATGTGTTAGTCTCTTAGATCTTCTTATTTTCAGCTGTAAATATCTTTAGGTGTGTTGTATTTATTTTGGTATGAATGTGCTAACTTATGGTTACTAAAACTACATGTTAGAGCACCCAAAATCGCAAATATAACCATAAAAAATCAGCAAGAAGTTCTTGGACTTTTGGCTCTTATAAAACAGCAACATATACTTTACTTGACAATTGAAACTTAGAGCCTAATTGTGGTCAACGGCAGACCCAATAGGCAAGCTTGATAGGACCTGAAAATATTCATGGTATCAGAGCTGAGGTGGCTGAAATTTTGAGCAGTTGGGACATCATTTTGTTGGTTGTCATATACATCTTCTTGGCAGAATTTTTGTGGACAGCCATTGACTCATTCAGTGGTTGTTAGAGGGAAAAATTTTCCAGAGGCCAGTTGGGCAGTTTTTGGCACTTGTCATCAGTCTCTTTTCACACCTACATAGTAGGAGTGAGGTTGATTTGACTTGACCTCTTTTCACACCTATTTTGTTAGGAGTGAGGTCAGATTACACTTGTCTCTTTTCACACATGTGTTGACAGGAGTGAGATAGGGTTTTCCTTAGCAGTGTGAGCATCAGTTGGGGATTGCAGTTTGGCAGACATGTCAGCATCTCAGATGCGAGTTGAGGATAGGCTAGCAGGGGCTAGAAATTGGTCGCCTTGATCTTTGTCTTAGAGGACCTCAAGCTATGGGACATAGTCGAGGTAGTTGTTCCCCCCATTCCTGTCACTGCTCTCATCTTGGTGGCAGAGTTTGGGAAAAGGGATAACAAGGTGAAGAGGACCATTTGTGATGCAGTTCGTGATCATATCATACCCCATTTGACGAGGAATACTTGTGCATACAAGATGTGGAAATCTCTATGCAAATTGTATGAGAGCTCCAATGAGAATCGAAAGATGGTTCTTCATGACCGACTCAGGGTCATTCGCATTCTCAAGGATGAGTCGGTAACTTCATTCCTTGGTCGCTACACTCAGATTAGAGACGAGCTTGGAGCCTTCAAAGAGGTTGTTGATCCTAACTCTTTAGTGAGGCAAGCTATGAATAGCTTCACCAAACTGCGGGGTCCATTTGTACATGGCATATTTTCCAGGGAGGGCATGCCTACATGGGAGAGGATGTGGGATGACTTCGTCCAGGAGGAGATTAGGCTTGAATTCGAGGCTTCTGGACAGCGGTAGTAGCAACAGCAGTAGATTGGTCATGGTGAGGAGGATCTTTCTCTTTGGACAAAGGGCAAGAAGAATTTTGGTCGTGGGGGTCGGCAGGGTCCCAAGTTTGGGGCCCAACCACAGGGGAGTGGAGGAGAGAGAAGAATTGGTCAGGGCAGTGGTCAGAAGAGAGATATGAGAAAAGTGAAGTGCTTTGTTTGTAATAATTGTGGGAACTATGCTAGAGAGTGCCCGAACATGAAGAAGAAGAAGGGTGGTACCGCAGCTACAACAGAGGAGACATATTTTTAAACACTTTTTAGACACAGTTTTAGAGAGAGTGTGCTTTCCTCATATGTTGCACTTCAGTTGAGATGGCACCCAGTATCTGGTATATTGACAGCGGGGCTTCGATCCATATGACTGGAGTTTGAGAGAACTATACTAATCTCATAGACATCGAGGTCAAGATAGAGATTTCTCTTGGAGATGACACATTGGTCAGAGTTGTTGGGATTGGCACAGTTACCTTTCGAAGACATAGCATGCCACCTATATCATTCACAGATGTTCTTTATGTCCCTGGGTTGAAGAAGAATTTGATTTCAATTTCCACGCTCCATGATATAGGTCTTGAGGTGACATTATGAGGCACTGAGGTACTCATTCATCCTCGGGGTTTTTCACTTGCCTCAGGACAGGTTATTGGAGAGAGGGATGGGAAACTATTCAGATTTCTTTTTCAGCCACTTCATTCATTGGCAGTGAGTAGCGACAATAGTAAATAGTTATGTGAGTTATGGCATCGCAGGATGGCCCACTTACATCATGGATCTCTTGGAGGACTGAGAGAGGTTGTGATCGGAGTGCCACAGATCAGTATTGAGCATTAGGATGTTTGCAGAGGGTGTGCGCTTGGTAATTTTACCAAGGCATCGTTCCCCACCAATGACACCAGGTCAGCTGGGATACTGGATTTAGTACACACGGACGTGTGTGGGCCCATGACTCGGAGGTCCTTGAGTGATTGTGAGTACTATCTCAAATTTATTGATGACTACTTGAGGAAGACTTGGATCTATTTCTTGAAGGCCAAGAGTGAGGTCTTCAAAAGGTTCCAAGAGTTCATATCTCTTGTGGAGAACCAATCAGGAAAAAGGATCAAAGTCTTGCGGTCGGATAATGGGGGAGAGTATTCCTTGAGACAGTTTGTAGACTTATGTGCCCAGCATGGCATTAGAAGACAGATGACCTTACCCTACAACCCCCAGTAGAACAGGGTTTTTGAGAGGAAGAACCGAGCCATTACCAGTGCAGCGAGATCCACGTTGCATGATCAGAGTTTTCCTTTTTACTTATGGGAAGAGGCATGTTCTACTACATTTTAACTGCAGAACAGGAGCCCCCACAGGATATTGGGGAAGATGTCTCCTGCGGAGGCCTTCACTGGTAGGAGGCCTGATGTCGAGCACATCAGGATCTTTGGGTGCTTGACTTTCTCTCATGTCCCCTCGGAGAGGAGGACAAACCTAGACCCCACAACCCAGCAGGGGATTCTAGTTGGATACTCAGAGGTGTCCAAATCCTATCGCATCTACATTATGCCACTTAGGAAAGTGGTGGTGAGAAGAGATGTTAGATTTGAGGAGGATAGGGATTTTCAGAGATCTCTTGAGTCGAGAGTGGGAGTTGAGGATGATGCAGAGGTGTCGATTGCAGTCTCAGAGGGAGAACAGCCTCAGACTTCAGGTACACCAATATCAGGGGTGACAGGGTCACCATGCACAACTTCAAGGTCATAGTCAAAGCATGTTCAGTCAGATGGGGCACAGACTTCAGAGGGAGCACGGACTTAAGGATCTCAAAGTGTTGAGATGAGTCCTTAGGCGGTCACTCTTGGGCAGAGAGACCTTACTTCTTTGTTTACCACTTCGGGGAAGAGGAGACCTAGATGGTTTCAGGAGACCCTGAAGGAGGCCAGGGAGAATGTAGAGGAGCCCAAGAGCCAGATCAGAAAGAGCAGCACACCAGTCAGATTGGGAGAATATTTGGCACTAGTGACGAGTATTAGGGATACTGAGCCACAGACTTTTGTGCAAGAAGTGGACCATCGGTTTTGGAGCGAGGCCATGGTAGAGAAGTATGACTCCATTGTGTGCAATGATGTCTAGGATGTGGTTCTGAGTCTAGTGGGGAAGTCAATTGTGACTTCCAGGTGGTTGTACAAGACCAATATTGCTACAGATGGCAGCGTTGAGAAACACAAGGCCTGCTTTGTGGCATGAGGCTTCTCATATATTGAGGGAGTCGATTATGACGAGACTTTCGCACCAATTGTGAGATACACTTCTATCAGGACTACCATTGCAATAGCAACATAGATGGGTTGGAGCATTCACCAGATGGATGTGAAGACCGCATTTTTGAATGGCTTTACTGAGAAGAAGGTGTACATAGAGAATCCACTGGGGTTTGAGGTGAGTGACAGGGAGACTCATGTGTGTCTTCTAAGGAAGGCACTATTTGATCTGAAGTAAGCTCCCCGAGCTTGGTATTCACACATTGATACTTATTTTCTTCAGATGGTCTTTGAGAAGAGCGATGTTGACCCGAACCTCTATTTCATCATTAGGGGTGAGGACACACTCATTCTCATTTTGTATGTGGATGATTTATTTATTACTGGAGCCGAGGATCTCATAGCTGAGTGCAAGATGGGACTTTCATCAGAGTTTGAGATGAGTGATATCGAATTGATTCACTACTTTTTGTGTATGGAGGTATGGCAGGAGGAGGGTCACATATTTTTTGAGCAGGGGAAGTACGCAATAGATATTTTGAGCAGGTTTCAAATGGAGGACTGTAGACCCATGTCTACACCTATGATCACCAACTGGAAGAAGCTTAGTGCTTCAAATAGCCAGTTGGTGGATGCCACAGAATATAGGCAGTTGATTGGTTCACTCATGTATATGGTCAACACTAGACCAGATATTTGTTTTGTCGTGAACACTCTCAATCAATACATGGTTGAGCTGAGGAGTGTTCACATGGTTGGGAAAAAACACATCTTGAGATATATTGTTGGGACAGTGCACTATGGCCTAGACTATGTCAGAGGAGATGGAGTTAGTTTGGTTGGCTACACAGATTCAGACTGGGTAGGATGTGCTGCTGACAGGAAAAGCACCTCATGGTGTTCCTTCAGTTTTGGGTCAGGACTTGTTTCCTGGTTCAGCTGGAAGAAGAAGTCAGTTGCTTTGAGTTCGGTCGAATCAGAGTATATGGTGGTCAGTCAGGCCAATTGCGAGGCAATTTGGTTTCGTAAGATGTTGGTTGGTTTGTTTGGTCGGGAGATGCCATCAACCCTCATTCACTTTGATAATCAGAGTTGCATAAAACTCTCTGAGAATCCAGTGTTTCATGACCAGTTGAAGCATATTGAGATTGGGTACCACTTCATTCATGACTGGGTTCAGAGAGGGGTAGTTCAGTTGCAGTATGTATCGACAGATGACTAGGTTGCAGATATTCTCACCAAGGCCCCGCCACGGGGCAAACATGTCTACTTCAGAGACAAGATGGGCTTGGTGAGGAACACCTTCCTCGATAAGAGGGAGTGTTGGGTTTTGTACCTTGGGAGGTGGTCCCCATGTGCTTGTACTCTCCTTAGCACATGAGGGAAGGAATATACACTTTGTACCTTGTACTTTTGTCTAATTTCACTTTGACTTAGGAGTTTTAAGTCAAAAGTGAAATTTATTCATTTATGCCTAAAATGACTATTAATTCACAAAGTGGGTGAATTAGAGACATAAAGTAGACTTAGGAAACTTAACCCAAAGTGGGTTATTGACTTAGATATTTTTGGGGATATATCAACCATTGATTAGATGGGAGATCTCAACCATTGATTAGATGGGAGATGAGATGATCTCCACCATCAATATCTTAGGTTTCCTTTTGGATGTCTAAGAAGGGTGAAAAGGGTGAAGGAGAGCATCATTCTTCATGTGTTCATTGTGAGAGCAAGACTTGGAGGATGAGGGTGAGGTTTGTTGCATGAGGTTGCTTGAGCTTGGGTGCTAGCTTTCATGGAGGGAGGATACCAGCATCTAGCCTTGTTTATTTAGTGGAGAGGTTTCACACCTTTGAAGGGTGCATTGCCAGATTGAGGCGCATCAGTTGTGGGAGGAATTCTAGCCATCATATTGCAGTGAGATCAGTTGCAGAGGGAGGCCATCCAATAGAGCTTCATTCCTATGGAGGGGTTTTCATATTTGAGCTCACAGTTTTCTTCTAGAGCAGTTTCAATGGTTTTTCTAGCTTGTATGTGGGGCGCACCTTCCTTGGGTGCACTTGGAGGTTTGGGACTTGTATTTCAGCTCAGAACGAGATTTTATTGTATCAGGTTCCACTATATTTTGTACTTGTTGTATTCCACCTTCTTATTTTCTCATATATAGACATATATTCCAAACTGTTTTTCCCCGGGGGGGTTTTATCCAGGGTCATGTTGACCAAAAATACATGTGTACAAAAACGCATGTGTTAGTCTCTTAGATATGCTTATTTTTAGCTGTAAATATCTTTAGGTGTGTTGTATTTATTTTGGTATGCATGTGCGAACTTATGGTTACTAAAACTACATGCTAGAGCACCCAAAATCGCAAATATAACCATAACAAATCAGCAAGAAGTTCTTGGACTATTGGTTGTTATAAAACAGCAGCATATACTTTACATGATAGTTGAAACTTAGAGCCTAACTATGGTCAAAGACAGACCCAATAGGCAAGCTTGATAGGACCTGAAAATATTCAGGTGGAAATAAGTCATGATGAAAAAATAATCTCATAGAGGGTGAATGAGAAGTATTGACTCCTCTCTCCTTGACACTAGAATCTCTCCCATATGGAAACTTTGCAAAGCCACCACCTCCACCTTTCAAGGTCAGTTCTCTTGGCTTCCAGGAAATGGTTGGAGTATTAATATTTGGGAAGACAACTTAGTGGGTCATTCCCCTCTAAAGAATCGTCCATTCATAGAGGGATTGAAGGCTTGGATGATAGGTCAAGGAATATTATCCATGTGTAACATTTCATCTTGGTACAATCATTCCAGTGAGCAGTGGGTTTGATGCAATGATTTTCTCCACCAATGGGTTTGAGGAGTTAATTTCAACAGGCATATTCTCATTTGATAGGAGCATCCTCCCTCAACATTATGTTCAAGATTCAAGAGGTTGGGAACCAAGGGGGGAATCTTATTTTTTAAGTTAAGGATATCATTTTTATTTGGTCTCTCAAGAGTATCCACCTCAATCAACAATATGGGTGTAGGTCTAGCATGGCGATAACCTCCCAAGAATAAGATTCTTATTTTAGGTTTTGGCTCATAATAAATATTGACTACTAAGAATATTTGATAATGTAGTATTTAGGGACTTGGTTGTTTCCCTCCCTATCTAGCAATGAAAGAAATGACACAACAAATATTTCTAGAAATGACACCACATATTTGGAATTTTTATTATCTTGGAAAGCCAAGTAAGCCTAATGCAGAAATCTTTGTTGAAAAGAGTTTGGGTAGCACTTCAAAAATATTTTTTGTGGAAAATTTAGCTAGCTAAGAATCAATCCATCTTGAATAAGAATGGGTAAGAACAATTCTCATTTCCATACATGCTAAAGGCCTTCTAAATAAAAATATCTACTCTAATGGAGTGGTAACCTTTCCATCATCTAGTTATGAAGTTGGGGAAGAGAACTAGCTTTGGAATTTATTATTTGTCACAACTTCTTCCCTTAAAACTTTGGTCGTTTAACCTCATCAAGGGTCAAAGTGGAAACTCAAACTGAGAGATATCAACCTCCAAAAGTGATGGTAGATTGATACCAACATATCCTTTTTTTATTGGAGCATCGAAAGGAAATATAGGGGTGGAAAGTGCATGGGGGTTGTATTTCAACTCGAAGGAAAACAAGTGATTTATTTTAGAAGAAGCATTGGAATATATTTCAACAATGAGGCTAAAGCTATAGCTTTATATCAAGGTCTCTCTCTGTTATCCAATTAAGGAGTTCAAAGAGTTACAATAGTAGGGGATTCTTCCATCCTCATTGGGTCTCTTTACCTCAATCATCTTTGAAAGAGACTCGAGATATGTCTATTGGTTCAAAGGGTTCTTCAAATTGCATAGGATTTGAGATGACTGAATACTTCCATGAATTTCATGGAAAAAAATCATTAATGGATGTGCAAGCAAATTATAGGGTTCAATTGAAGGAAGGAGTTCAAAAGGTTAATGGAGGGGCCACCTCATGCACCCCCCCTCCCCCCTCACTATTCTTAATATCATTTCCATGTGGGTTCATTTGCACATCATCTATATGGGATGAGAAACTACTCTAATATATCCACACTGATCCTTGCTATCATTTTCAAGTGTTTTCCTTTATGAGTAGTATGATGACGGAGATGATGATTGAATTTGGATTATGGTAGGTCCAACCTTGGAATCAATAATATTTAAGGGCATTCCTCAAATTTTCTAAATTTATATTTGATTAGGATCTTGAGAAGCGGTCATTACTAATGGGTGTCAAGAGATACTCTAGGTTTTGTGGTGGTTAGCTTGGTCTCCATTGTCCTTGGCACTCATGATACCCTTAATAAAACTAGTAATTTATTGTTCTCTAGTTATTCTAATTCTAGGTTTATTCAAGTGTGACCTCTATTTTTAGGCTTCCTTTCTATTCTTCCCAGTGGTCTGTCTTTCGATGGTTTTTTTTTGGATGGCCCTAGAACTAGGGATTTCCCTAGGGATAATAGTGGTTTCTTGTCGGTCACCTAGATTGTTCACACTAGTTGTAGTTCTCTATATTTTTGGGTGTTTTTTTTTCTCTTGGTCTTATCAATATGTCAAGATAGAACACTACCATTGTCATTGGGGTTGTTGTGCTCTATGTGAAAATGGAGTTACAACATGGGCTCAAACATTGCTAGAACGATATTACATAGGCATAGTTTAGTGCAACAAAATGGACATGAGATGCAATAGATGGGAAGACACCATTTTCCGAGTATGTTTAGAAAGAAAATAAAGTCCATGATAGTTGTGCAGCGAATGCAACAAGGAGCATTGTAGAGATCTAAAAGTGGGAAATGGAAGTCAATGCTTTCATGGGGGTCTACAAAGGAAATTAATTGAAACTTAGTGCACAGGTGTAGGCTCTCTACTGCAGGTGTAGGATCTCTAGTGTAGGTTGGTCAATTGACAACACATCTTGGGATTCCTTTAGAAATGGATTCAATTCCTAAAACAGATTGATATAGATCTTTGGGTATTCCCTCTCATCATGACCATTCTATAGCATTGATGGGTAATAAGGACTTTAAAATTGGATAAAAATGGAGGTACCCTCAACCCTGAAGTATTCTTGGAAAAGGGGTTGCAAATGGAAAAAAATATGGTACAACACCTTGGGCATCCATCAAATATGAATCACAACTTGTACCTTAATTCCAATAATTTATGATTCTATTTTATTAAATTTTTTATTGTATTATTTTTTTTCATAACTAATATATCTACCATATTATGATAAATTTGTTTAGGAAGGACATCTTTAATAGTTTGTGTTATTCACGTATCCAATTTTTTGAGCATTTTGTTTTATCCTCCTCCTAATTTTTATATTACATTGTTGTAGAATCAAAATATATATGTTATTATGAAAAGATTAAAAATAAATAAAATTATTTTATATTAATAAAAGAAAATATTCGATAATGATTATGGTGAATAACGTCCACTAAGACCGAATTGGTCTATCGTACCTTAAGAGGGTAAGTGATTACTTGCAATTCTTAAGAATTTTGTTTCTGTGCTCGAAACGCATTAAGATAAGCTTTCCAAGATCACCATACATTTATTGAGTTAAGAGGTTAGGAAGGTTGGTACTGTGACAAATATTTTGAAAATGAGATCTAATATGGGTATAGGTTGGACAATCTAAGAGAAAGTGATTTCCATCTTCAACCTTCTTAGTGTCACAAAGGTGACACACTCTTTCATCCCATGGTGTTTTAGGAATTGACCAACACTCGATTTCACTATGGAGCTCGTGAGAATTTGTTCTTATCTTAGCAATGCTTATTTTTTTCTTTACACTTGGAAAAATAGATAGACAATTTTGATCTTCTAGATTAGGGTTGATTGCATCTTTATAATACCTTAATTTTCTTTTTTCTTGTAACTCTTTATCACACCACATTTTCTCCTTAAATTTTGATTTGACGTTTTTTTTTAATAGTATCTCTATTCTACAAAATGGTGTCTTCCATGATTCCCCAATAGTTTAGCCAAGATCGGGCATCTTTATGCCATCCTAGTTTGATTCGATCGTGGTTATGACTCAATTTTGAAGAAATTTTAGGAAGCCTCTTGTCTTCCATGTTGTTTAACTTTTTCTTATAGATTAGGTATCTAGTCATATCCATGCTCTCAATGGGGGATAGGCTTGTTTCTAAGAGGAGGATGGGATAGGGTGTATTTCCTTTAATTTTGAGATTATATGTTATAAAATTCTTTTGTATTTTCTCTATCTTTCTCCACGATTCACGAGAGATACCACAACCCCATACTTCACATCCATAAAGAATAAAAGGTGTAACAAGAGTCTCAAAGAGGAGTTTATTCTTATCCCAACTCCAAATATCAGCTGATTTACAATTGTTTTCAAGCCCATAATAAGCTTTCCATCCCCCAATAATAATTTTCTCAATGCTATAATTCCAATTGATCTTGTGGTGAATATCAATTCCAATATATTTGTATGAAGTCACTTCCTCCAAGTTTCTGTTGTCTTATATGAAGGTATCATAAGGGATCTTATTGGATTTAATAGTCATGACCTTAGTCTTACTAGTATTAACAATCATACCCATATTGGAGAAAAAATCCTTGAGGAGTTTTAGTTGGTTTTGAATATCATGGGGACTCCTTGCCATAAGAACGATATCATCGGCATAAAGAAGAATATTGATGAATATACCAGTGAGAGTAGGGCCAACACAACCTGATGTTTCCAAGCAATCTTCTAACTTGTCAATGTATATGCCAAAAAGGGTAGGGGACAAGGGACAACCTTGTTTGACTCTGATATTGCAGTTAATCTCTTTTGACCAGCCCTCAGTTTTTTTAAACTTAGCAATAACGTTCTCATACATACTTATTGCAGCAACCCTCAACTCGAGAGGCACTTTTAGCTCTTCCAACCTATTCCAAAGATTTTTCCTAGGAACCATGTCAAAATATTTTCTAAAGTCAACAAAACAACAACAAAGATTGGGTTTAGTATTGCAAAAATCCTCTACAATGATCCTAAAGGTAACAAGATGGTCCACAGTTGAATGATATCTCCTAAACCTGGCCTGGACTTTATCTCTTTTACCGTGACTTTCTAGCCAAAGGCTAATCTTCTTTTCCAAAATAATTCCATAAAGCTTGGCTAAAATTGGGCTAATCATAATGGTCCTATAATTAGAGGGAATGTTTCTATCCCCATTTTTAAAAATAGGAACAATGAGGCTTTGTGTCCAGGATTTAGGGAAGCCCTGCTTGACTGCTAAATTAAAGAGCTTGTGTATGTGAGGGATAAGGATTGGCCCTCCGATTTTAAAAATTTCAGCTTGGTAGCCTTCAATGTCCTTAGCTTTCCCATTTGCAAGCCGCTTAACCCCGAACTCGATGTCATCTAAAGAAAAAAATTATTCCTTTGTAGGGACAATAAGAATGGTGTCCATGGAATTAGGGAACTCGTAAAGACTTTTAAGGTAGGAATTCCAGTCCCTTAAGGGAATCCTATTATTTTCTTTAGTATTGTGTTTTAAAATTTGGCTCCAAGACTTCTTACGATCCATCTTATATAGTTGTGAAAGTTGTTCTTGTCTTTTATTGATATAGTATCTTTTTTTCCTTTTAATTAGGGCTTTGTACGTGTTGATCTTATCGAGTTTTAAGGACTCATTAGAAGCATCCCTAATGGACTTCCTAGCAATTTTACATTCTTTATCATACCAAGGGTTGGCCGTTCTATTATTTTTTTTATAGGACACCTCGAAAGAGAACTTGTTAATAGAAGTGGAAAGGGTGGTTGTAAAATTATGATAGAGTTCTTCAATGTTGTCCTTATAAGTTAGGAGATTTAATTTACTATTTAAATCCTTTAAGAAAATGTCAACTTTTGTCAAAGTGCAAATTCCTTTGATTATCATAATTCTCTTCAATGGTGCTCCTATACATGGAAAAGTTTAGAGTTCATGGCCGTGACCTATATTATTTAAATTTTTTATTTTTTTAAATCCAAAAAATATAATTTATCCCAATGTGAATAGAGTTCATAACACTTTGTATATCAATTAAAAAAAATGATTTATTAAAATCAATAAAAAAATATAAAAACTAAATTAAATGTTGAAAAAAAAAAAAAAGCCGTTTAATGTGAATAGAGTTCATAACGCTTGCATATCATGAATTAAAAAAAATGATTTATTAAAAATCAATAAAAATATAAACTAAATTAAATGTTGAAAAAAAAATACTCAGTTCTCAATGATCCATTGATTTTGATAAATTTCGTTAGTGTGGATTGTGTCAAATAATGGATCGCAAAAACTAGAAAATAGCAAATTTATGACTATAATGAAAATAACAGAATTGGAGAAAATTAAATATATATATATATATATATATATATATATATATAATTGTGATCTCCCAACGACCTAAAGTGTCCAAGTAATAATGTTCTTAAATAGTAAAAATCTATCAAAATCATAATTTCCTTCCCATCTTATACGACTTATTCTACATTTTTTTTATGTTATCTATAATTGGTCCATGTATAATATTGATCTTTGTGCCTAATGCTTCCTTAAATAGTTGACAATACGACTTCATCATATCACAGGAGGCCTAATGGTTAAGAACATGTGTTTTCCCTTTAAAGGAGGTCACAGTTCAAATCTAGAGGGGGTAGGGTATGTATACCTCAGAGTAGACTTTACCAATCAAAATCATTGGGTGGAGAGGATCCTTTATCCCACAAACAGGGTCTCATACACCAATTTAGTGTTTAACTTGATGCATTGACAACAAAAATGAATTATTATATACAAGCATGGTGGGCCTAATGGTTAAGAACATGTGTTTCCTACTAAAAGGTATCAAGTTAAAATCCATAGAGGGGTTAAATATATATATATATATATATATATATATATATATAATTGTGATCTCCCAACGACCTAAAGTGTCCAAGTAATAATGTTCTTAAATAGTAAAAATCTATCAAAATCATAATTTCCTTCCCATCTTATACGACTTATTCTACATTTTTTTTATTATATTTATCTATAATTGGTCCATGTATAATATTGATCTTTGTGCCTAATGCTTCCTTAAATAGTTGACAATACGACTTCATCATATACAGGGCCTAATGGTTAAGAACATGTGTTTCCTCTTAAGAGATCACAAGTTCAAATCTAGAGGGGGGTAGGGTATGTATACCTCCGTAGACTTTACCAATCAAATCATTGGGTGGAGAGGGTCCTTTATCCCACAAACAAGGGGGTCTCATACACCAATTTGGTGTTTGGCTTGGTCGTGACCTTAAAAATAGATTATTATATACAACGTGAGTGGGCCTAATGGTTAAGAACATGTGTTTCCTACTAAAAGGTATCAAGTTAAAATCCATAGAGGGGTAGGATATGTATACCTCTGTAAACTTTACTAGTCAAATTGTTGGGCGGAGGGGGTCCCTTGTCCCACAAACAAGGGGGTTTCATACACCAATTTGGGGGTCCCTTGTCCCACAAACAAGGGAGTCTCCTACACCAATTCGGTGTCTATCTTGACTGTGACCTTAAAAATATTATTGTTCTTGTTGTTCTTGTTGTTGTTATCCATTGACCAAAAAGCTTGTTGATTTCCTTGATTGTTTAATAGATTCTTGTGTGCTCGCTCTTGTTAAGCATTATATTTGAATAATTGTAAAAGGTTATTTCCATATAATAAGAATTTTGGAATGAGCCTTCCAGTGATTAATTAATGCAGTGCATGTTCCAAAATAAGATGTACATTGAATAATATACATAAATCATTTTAGTTAAATTCAATGGAAGAATTCCTCTTAACTCAGTGTCTACATATAAAAAATTCATATCACATATCATAACATAGCAAGTTTGTTTGTGTTAAATTATTTATATAAATCTATTATTGATATTTATAGTAGAAAAAGTTTCTCCCAAACCCATACTTGTATTACAAATTTTGTCAACCTGGATCTAAATATCATGTTTGTTCCACTGTAAACTTAATATGAATGAATATTTACATATTTTGGAAAAAAAAAAAATCCATAGAAATAATGCATACGAATAATTACATGATAATTTTGTACTCAAAGACCAAACCCTTACCACTCATGGCATGGGAGAGTTATTTGTACCCCTTATTGCAATCACTAGCATAGGTCATCTTGATACTTTCAAAAATTTTGCATACATCAAATAATACAAGGTCCCACACATGGTTAATCATGGCGTTCGACTTAAGATCCTTATGAGAAATATGTTAAAAATTGCTTCCATGTTGACACTTATATTTCCTCATGGGCATTTGAAGTTACAAGAAAATTTTGTTTATTTAATTGGAATGGGGAAATATTATATTATTTAAAAGGATGTAGCTAATTTTAATAACTATATACATAAAATATTCTTCGGAGTTTTTGAGCTCAGAGTCAAACAACTCTATGATGCTACATAACAAAGTTTGTTATAAATCACAAAATAGACATTCCATTATTTTATGCATGTAGCTTGCTTGACTAAAACACCTAAAATTCTTATGACTCTAAAGAACATTATTATTAACAAAAAACATATAAATTATTTTATTCTTCCTATCCAACATCTAAGAAAGGAGAGTCGTGTTTCTTGATATGCATTGGTTCCTTGAGTTGATGAATCATCTCTTATTCCTTCAATTAATCTTGATCAGAGTTGGTTGGATCATTGTTGCTTGATGCCAATGAGAGAGAACCATTTTGAACATTGAGAGGAAAATTCCACAACATGCTACATTCATCCTCCAATATATCAAGCCTTTATTTTTTGTAGTAAATTATTGATAGATGCATGTTGAGAGACACACTGGTTCTCATTCTCATGCACCTTGGGTTTGATAGACAATAGAGAGGTCCTGATGGACTATATATATTCCCCATGTCTCCTTATCTCTTCAATTCTAAGACATACATGTTCTCCATAGTTGAACTTTGAGAATTGAATCCTACAAAGCAAGCCAAGAAAAGAAAGAAAATACCAGCAAGAAGACCTCGACCTAAGAAAATGATGGAGCATGCTATAGGAACCATGCGCATCCAAAAAGGACTAAAACTAGATATGATCCCCTTAACCATAATTTCCTCACAATTTACACTATAAATGATTGTCTAGAAGAAAAGAACACAAAGAAATCCAACCAAGAATAAACAAAGATAAAGAATATAACCAAATAACCTTACCTCAGAGGATTTCACCTTTTCTAAATTTCTAGAGAACCTAGGTATCATGCCCATGAGATAGGAGCCAAACTAATAACCTTCCCTACAATCCCAAGAAAAATTCTCATAATTGACATAATATAACCAGTATCCTAGAAAATCCACCCAAATTTTCTTACCTAGAGGCATGACACCAACAATTCCTAAGCGTAGATGTTCCCAATTCTCTTCTACCTGTATCCCATTATCCCATAGTTTCGTTGCATCTTCATGCGAAGGCATTCAATACATGGATTCAAGGTTAAATCCCTCATGTGAGAGAGACTGGGTGTTGTCCTCGATGCTCTCATATTGATACCATTGAGTTGGTATGATGTTGTTGATCCACATGGGTAGTAAATATTCATTGACATGTGTAATTAATCCAACCTTAGGGGATGTTTCATAGTGAGAACGCCCCATTTTATTCATATTCACCTAATAATAATGCAGTGGCCTTTTTGGTCCAAAGATCAACTTCAAAATTGAGCTTTCACTTCACATGAAAGAAGGAGGTAGATCTTACCTATTGGGATTACCTCCTTTTTAGCTCGAGAAATGACCATAAATATCTTTTTTTTCACTAGAACAAATCTCCCAAGAATAGCTTTGATTATCACCATGGAGTCACCTAAAATGATCAATGATTTGACCCTTGATTCCTTAGCTAATTGGAGACCTTTTAGAAAGGAATATGATTCTACTAGATTATTTGGTTCTCTATTGAAACTCCGTCCATAGGATGCTAAATGTTTCCTCCAAGATCATAGAGAATCCCCCCACTCCTGACACCCTTGGATTTCCTTTTGAAGAACCATCGAAGAACAAGAAAAATGAATTTTGATTTACTCTCCATTCTTGGAATTCATAAGCTTCCAAATTCATTTTCCACTGCAACTATTTATTATAATTGTAATTCGAGGGAGTTAATGGGTTGTCATGAATTCCAAAATTTGTATACCATACCTCTTCATATTCATCCAACATATGCATGTCAATTGAAACTTTAAGTCTAGAGATGATGTGCTTTTCTAGAAGCCCTTTTTCTGTGGCTTCCATTGCATTTGGGTTCACTATAATTTGATTAAACAATGTGTTATTCTAGGCTAGACAAATCTTCTTGGAAAGATACTTTGGAAGAGTATTCCATAGCCTTTTGAGAGTGCTATTATTTACGAAAGAGACTATGTAGTAAGTGTCGCATATTGAAAACATATTTTGTTCATCAATCCATATTTTAGGAGGAAACATTTCTACATTATTAATTAGTGGCATGTTTCCCATGATGTTATCAGTCCAAATTAGGATATATTTTTCGTTTCCTAGGATCCATGTGCACTTGGAGAAAAATATGGGTGAAATAACTCTCAATAATTTCCAAATATAGGAGTCTCTTTGGATTTCCTCCATAATATCAATGCATCTCTTCTCCCCAAAAAATATTTTTTCCATAAAAAAAATTCCACCAATCATCTCTGCCAGAAATTGGCCTCCATAGTAGTTTGTCTCCCATTGCGAGGTTCATAAGAGAGGTATATTTTATCCCCAATCCCCCTCCATATTTTGGATCCCTTACAATATTCCAATTAATCAAGTGAAATTTATTGGTGTTATATTTCCCCCCTTGTGACATTAACTTCCTGACCTCCCTTCCAATTTACTACATAACACCCATCAGGGCCAATATGGTCAAACATTGGTAGATAGGAAGAGTGTATAGGATCAAATTTATCAAAGTCACTCTGCCCACGGGGTTTAACCATTGAGATCCCCATTGGTTGAATTTAGATTTGATCTTATATATTATACTTTTCCAAGAATGGGGAGAAACATTACCAAGAGCTATAGGCATTCCTAAATATTTGAAGGAGGACCAAGTTTTAGAGAATGAAAGTTGTAAGATTTTAGAAATAGAGTGTATCACCTGAGGACTTATATTATATCCAATTAGTTGAATTTTTTTATGGTTTATCTCCCCCCCCTAAAATCACTAGTGTATATCTCCAACATTTGTTTAAATCTAGTTACAATTATTGTACAAGATCCACCCATAAGTAGAGTTCCATCTATAAATTAGGAGTGATTCAAGATTTTGAATCCCATAATAATTTTAATTCCTAGTATATTCCATACAATCCTCTCTGCCTCCAGCTTCCTACTCAGTGAGTCTTCCATGATGATATATAAGATTGGGGAAATAGGAAAACCCAACCTCAATCCATGGTATCCTTGAAAAAAGGAGGTCGACCTACCATTGACCAAAGGAGATATCCACAAAGCACCAATAAAAGATGAAACCCATTGAATGAACGAAGAGTAGAACCCAAATTTAGTAATTACCTCAAATAAGAAATAATTCCTCACCCAATAAAATATATTGGCCATATCAATATTTATTATCATTTTCTTCTCTTTGTTCTCCTTGCTGGAATGAATGGCTTCTTGTACTAGCACTATATCATCCACGTCTATTTCATAGTATTTGTAACATCCCCACTATAATCCCTGGTTTAATTAATGCATAATGTAGATATAACATATGGTTGTGGTCGAGAAATGTATATGCGAATTTATATTTCTAAATTTCAATAAATAAAATGTGATGTCAGCTTTTAGGGGATATGGACAGATATGGGCATTGAGTTTTCACAAGAGAAGAGGGATCTAAAAAGGGGTTTCAAGCCATGAGTTAATTTCTCAAATCCATTCCATGTTTTTAAATGATTTGACTGAACCTTCTGATTTCCCTTGAGTGTGGAACAAACTAATCATTAAATACATGTAAGAGGGTGGGTATGAGAGCTCACCCCCCATAGTTATTGAGAGATTAACATAAGTATAGTCAGCTTGGGGAAAAGTGTGGGTCAAAAAAACAGTAAAGAGAGGAAAACTTGTATGGGGGAGGAGGCAATTGTTTTGGTCATACACACTTTGGCATGAGGAGCAAGCAGAACATGCAAGAAGAGAACTGGAGTTGGAAGAGAAAGGAGGGAAAATTATGGAGTGTTTTGTAGATGAATACTGAAGAACCATGTTGTCAAGCCTAAGGAGTGAACTCATGGGTGAGCTGCACTGCAACAGGAAGTTGCTACTATTATTTTTCCCTGGAGATCCCAGTAGTGATATTCTCAGTCACCTGTGTCAGATACCATGTTAAATTGCAGATCGATGGACTGAGTGAAGTGAAGGGGTGGGATTAGGAATGGTACAACCCAATGGATTTAGAGTAGTAAAGTGGTAGATTCTTCGAGTTAGGAAGGTGTGTGGAAGAGAACTAGTGGAAGTCAAGATAGTTGTTGGAAAATCCAGTGGGTTGTGGGATTGAGCTGAGTTCTGAGTCGACAGACTCAGGAACCCTTTTTTGTGGATTCCTAGCCTCTACTCAAGGGTGACTTTCTTTTTATATCTAGAATGATGAGTCTATGGTCGGGTGGAACGTCCGTCCCAAGAAGCTAGTTGCACAATTGTTTTGAAAGATAATTTTTTTTATATGTTTTACTCTTATGATTTTAATTGATGGTGTTTAGCTCTTTGTATAAGAATGGTTTTACATATTGATGTGTGAAGTTAATTAGCTGCATTCATGAGTATTTTCATCATGATGTAGCTATATTTAAAATTAGTGATGGCATAATGTCTAAATCTGTGTGTATTCATGTAGCTAGTAAGCTACAGAAATTATTTATCATTTTTTTATAATTTTATGAGTAATTCCAAAAGTAATGGTCCTCAGTTGGACTGGGATACGTTACATTATAGTATCAGAGTCCAGTTTTATAGCACTCGGATTGTATGGGCCAGATAAACCATGCAGAAGTAGACTTGCAGGATGAAGGTTGCAATTGTTTGACAAAATTTAGTGCCAAAGTTGAGTTTCGGATTTTTTAGAGGTAGCCATGGAGGGTCATGGTGGATTTGAACGAAAAAATCAACAATTTAGACAAAGTTGGGAAGAAAAATTTCACTCAGGGTCACCAAATTTGCAGCGGGCAATGTTTTCTTTGTGAATCTCAAAGGAAGTGTAAGCTTGATAGGAGGAACCATGTGGAGGTTGTTCTGTATCCGGGCTAGCGAGGCATCTGGGAATCTGAGTATCTAGAGGACTAAGAATCGGGAAACTTAGTAGAGTCCTGGATCCCTAATATACATGCAAAGTTATGTAAAATTCGTTGTCAAATCAAAACCATCAGATCAATTAAACCCCAAATGTGAGCTATGGATCTGTCGAAAGTGAGTAGCGTCTCAGGGGTGACATCTGGAATGTCTGGGTATCCGGAGTCCCTCGGGGTGAAGTCTCATTGAGTGGGTCAAATGCCATATGAGGGACTTGGCATCTGGGCATATGGTGGCCCCGTAAGACAGGATGTTATTGAAAAAGGTGGATTTTGGATGTAGGAATTGACATCCAGGCATCTGGGGTTCCTTGGGGTAAATATTTATTGGAAGAGGCGGATGTTGGATGTGGAGCATAGGAATTTAGGCATCCAAGGTTTCCTAAGATGTGTGGTCAACGATAAGGGATGGATGTCAGATATAAAATTATGATGGAGCTACATGTCAGGTCAGAAATCCATCTTAGCAGCCACCACAACACCATGTTAGCACCCTGTCAGAAGCCATGGTGGCAGGAAGGGTACGTCAACAAAATGTGTCAATGGTTCCAGGTCAGTAGTTGAGTCAACATAAATGTCAAAGGCTAAGTCAATGACATGGTATATCAGCAAGACCATGTGGAAGGTCAAATTGGGTGGATGTCGGATGTGGGATAGAGACATTCAGGCATCCAGGGGTCCCTAAGGTGAAGTTTTATTGAAGAGGGGTGGATGTTGGATGTAAAAAAAATCAATGAGGCCAAATCCAAGTCAGCGCCTTGTCATTCCATGTCGATGTATTGTGGATTCCACGTCATTCAATCCATGTTATTGATGATGTGGAGCCACATGTCAAGTGACGTGGAAGTAGAGTCATGGACTGCCATGGTGGTGGGTTCACAGTGGTATGCCACAATGGTAGAGTGCCAAGCTTGGCACACGAAGTTGGATCGATTCTAGATGAGGCATATGGAGGTTGGATGGTTTTTACGGGATCCCTCAATGGTTTTGAAAAGCACTCGGGGGGAGGCTCAGTGGGAAGTTTCCACCTCACACGTGCCAGAAACGAGTGATTTATGTATTTCAGACACCCCCCCCCCTCCCCCCATCATGGGGGATGAAAATGATTATGGTCATTGATCTCCCTTTGATTTTCATTGTCCAATATGGTGAACATGCAAGTTGCGCACCAAAGGTATAAAGGATAAAGGAGGAGGTGGGACCCACTCTTTCTGCAACAAATGGTCTACTGAAAAGTGGCACCTTGGCATTGGGCACACGTCAAAGTAGGGGTCCAATGAGGAATTTCCAAGTGGTATTCGAGTACAAGTGGGCCCATTTTCTTTTGAGAAGGGGTATCCAAGGATCCGAAAATCCAGGATTTTATGTAAATGGACTTATTGGAAAGTCTCGGATTCTGGATGTCAAATATCTAAGGCTTTGAGAAATTCGGATGGGCATCCTGTATAAACAGTAGGCCCTATTACAGCATGGACAAGGGATCCATGTCAGTTGAGACACATAGGCTAGTGCTGGTATGGATGGTCTGTGTGGTGCCAAGTGGCATAGTGACATGTCATCAAGATGGGAAAATGTCCATAAAAATTCAAAAGGGTGTAAATTTATGCTTCGAGATTAGTTTTTAGCAAATGAGAAGTCGATGGAAATATCTTGGAGGGCGGAATCCATCCATGAGCCCAAAATTTTAATGTGAGCAGCAGATTTTATAGTCAACTCAAAAGAATATGACTCATGGCCTAAAGAGAAAAAAAAAATTATGTTTATTTTTCCATAAATGGATGTGTATGTTTTGTCTAACAAAAGGTTTATTGCATGCACATTTTATTGCAGAATTAGAGGTCAAGAGGGAATATTGGTTCCTATATGAGAACCACATTCATGGAGGATGCCCAGAGGTGGTTTGGCGATGAAAAAGAATTCCAAAGGTTGTATGGAATCATGGGAAATATTGAGATAGAACCCAATGGAAAAATAGATAGAGAGTATCTTGTATATAAGGCTGCAAATATGAGAAGTCTGCAGAGAAAAGTGCAAAGTTATAGGGATGATAATGAAAATAGTATGAAGTCTCATGAGGAGATGCTATAGAGTCTAAATATGTTACATAAGCAAGTCAATGAAGACTTTGGTTTAAAGCAAGGAGCTATTGCCAAATAAGTGGAAAAATCCAGATCCTGTAGCAGAAAGGATGATTAGGGGAGTGACAAGTAGTCAAAAATCAAGAGCAGGTGCCCTCTATCTCCAAGGAAATCCACTAGGAGAGCTCGTGCAAGTTTAGGGTCAGGTAGTAGCCCAATTGTATCTCCTATCAGGAGGAAGAGGAGGAGACATGAGGAAGATATCTTGCAAAGTGAACTCAAGAAAATTAATCCATCAAATTTTAATAGTGAGCATAGAAAGGGAGAAGAGGCCTACGCATGGTTGTTAAAACTGAGGAAGTATTTCCATCTGCATGATTGCCCCTCTAGGGTAGAAACCAAAATTGTAACCTACCACTTTCAAGGAAGAGAAACCATGTGGTGGTATCATTGTAAGCAAGCCAAACATCTTGATGAGAAGAAGGTCTCATGGAGGCTATTCAAAGGATATTTCCAGGAGAAATATTTTTCAAATCATTATTATGAAAGGAAGATGAAAGAGTTCTTTGAACTCAAATTGGGAAGCATAATAATGGAAGAATATTAAAAAAGGTTATTTTATTTGTTGAATTATGTGGATTTCATAAAGAAAAATATACAATATGATAACCTCGGGACCTTGGAGGAGGACATAAAGAGAGCCAAGAATATTTATGAGCATAGCATAGGAAGGCTAGTCTTCCAAAAAGCATGGAATGACAAGATGAAGGGTAAAAGGGAGAAAAAGCAAAGGGGTTTTAATCCACCCTTTTTCAAGAACATATCACAATATAATCAACAAATCCGATCATCCCAAAATGAGCCCAGGATGGTAGATTATTTTGGGAAGATACCAAGACAACAACCTGTAAAATGTTGGGATGTGATGGAGATCACTAGTATAAGGATTTCCCTCACAAAGGAGAAAGAATGAGGACTTTTATTAACATTCAATAGGTTGAAATGGTGGAATACATGGGAGGAGACATGCCACGGATTTATGCAACCTTGGAAAACAAGCAAGAAGAATATCAGTCCCCCATGATTGAAGTGGAAGGTAATATTGATAACCAACCCATAACAATTTTAATTGATTATGGAGCTAGCATAGTTACATAAAATCTAACATTATTGAAATATTTCACTTACAAAGAAGTAATCATAATAAATCTTGGTTAGTTCAATTGGACACAAGGGATAAAAGGAAAATCAATGAGTTTGTTAAATATTGTTTAGTAGACATGAATGAACTCAACACAAAGGTGGATGTGAACATCATACCTTTGGGTTAATATGATTTTCTAATTAACATGGATTGGTTGTAGAAACACCATGTTGTCATAGATTGTTACAACAAAAGAATCACTTGCCTTGATAAGGGAGGGAAGCAACGAAAAATCCAAGGCATTCCGAGAGTTGTAGTTGTTAGAGATATTTTAGCCATGTAGTTGAAAAGGAGTTTCAAGAAAGGGTGTCATATTTTTGCAACCCATATGGAAGAGGAATCTAGAGATAAAATTCCAAGTATTGAAGACCATCCAACCTTGGGGGATTTTTGGGATGTTTTGGGGGAAATCCCAAGACTACCACCAAAGAGAGACATTGATTTCTCTATTTATTTGGTGCCAAGAAATTCCCCAGTGTCCAAGACACCTTATAGAATGGGAACACAAGAATTGAAAGAGTTACATATGTAGCTTGAATAAATATTAATTAAGGGTTATATACGCCCAAGTGTGTCACCTTGGGGTCCCCCATTGTTGATCGTGAAGAAGAAAGATGGAACCTTACGACTGTGTATTGATTTTAGGCAACTAAATAAGGTCACCATAAAGAATAAATATCCCTTGCCAAGGATTGATGATTTATTTGATCAACTCAAAGGTGCAATCATATTTTCAAAGGTTGATTTGAGATCAGGTTATCACCAAGTGAGTATAAAAGAAGAATATATCAACAAGACAACGTTCAGAAAAATATATGGGCATTATGAATTTATGATAGTGCCATTTGGGCTATCCAAATCCCTATTTGTTTTCATGTGTTGAATGAATGGAGTGTTCAAAGAATACTTGGACAAGTTTGTAATTGTGTTCCTAGATGAAATACTCATTTAATCAAAGACAGAAGCAGAACATGAGTAGCATTTAAGAATGGTTCTGCAAGTTTTAAGAGAGAATAAGTTGTATGCCAAGCTAAGTAAGTGCATCTTCTATCAAGGGAAGATTCACTACTTGGGGCAAATTATTTCAGTCGATGGGATAGCAGTTTATCTCGAGAAGATAGAGGCCATTAGAGAATGCCTAGTGCCAAGAAATGTGACCAAGGTAATACCTTGCATGGTTCTTGCAAGTTATTATTGAAGATACATAAAGGGATTTTCAAAGATTGCAAGCCCCATCACTTCTTTGCAAAAGAAGGGAGTGAAATTTGCATGGGCTCCCAAATGTGAAGACAACTTTCAGCAACTAAAGAACATATTAAATAGTGTGCCAATATTGAATATTACGAACCCAGATGAAGACTTTGTTGTGTCCTCATATGCATGCAAAGAGGGGCTCGGTGGGGTCCTCACTCAAAAAGATCATGTGGTATGCTATGAGTCTAGGAAATTGAGACAGAATGAAATAAATTATGCTACCCATGACATGGAGTTAGTATCCATTGTTCATGCGCTAAATATATCGAGGAACTACCTCATGGGGAGAATATTTTAGCTAAGTACAGACCATTATGGTATGATGCATTTGTTTGGACAACTGTCATTAAATGTCAAACAAGCTAGATGGCTTGAATTTATGAGTGAGTATGACTTAGGAATTAAGCACATCAAAGGCAAGGAAAATCAAGTGGATGGTGCACTCAGCAGGAGAGCGCATGACATGCATGTGGAAGCCATCAACATGTACAAAACATATTTGAAATATAGAATTATTGAAGTAGAAAATTCAAATCAGCACTGCATGTAGATAAAAGAAGCATCACAATAGGGTAATTTGAAGTATAAATTAAAGGATTATGAGTTGCAGGAGGATTGAATTATCATGTATAGAGGTAAGGTATATGTGCCAAATTTTAGTGAGCTTAAAAATATAGTGATCAGGGAAATGCACAATGTGCCATATACTAGACACCTAGGATATCAAAAATCCATTAGATCTATGAGGAGTCAATATTTTTGGCCTGAAATGAAGAGAGAAGTGGATAATTATATAGCCAAGTGTCTAGAGTGCTAAAAGGTGAAAACAGAGCTCAAGAATATAGTTGGGTTGTTACATCCATTTCCCATTCCATAATGGAAGTGGGAATTTTTTACAATGGATTTTATTACCAAGCTTCCCAGAACAGTGAAGCAACATGATTCCATCATGGTGGTGGTGGAAAATTTGACTAAAGCCACACATTTTATTCCCGTGAAAACCACACACAATGTGGAAAACATTGCAAAGATATACATGAAGGAAGTTTCTAGGCTACATGGAGTTACTAAGGAAATAGTTTCAGAAAGAGATCCAAAGCTTACTTCCAATTTCTAGAAAGGTTTGTTTAAAGGCTTGGGACAAATCTAAATTTCAGTATAATGTATCACCCATAATTTGATGGGAAAACAAAGAGGACCAAAAAAATAGTTGAAGACATGCTTAGAATGTATGTGATGGACCAACCATCCAAGTAGGAAGATTATATCCACTTAATTGAATTTTCCTACAATAATGGGTACCATGCCTCATTAAAAATGAGCTCATTTGAAGAATTGTATGGAAATAAGTGTAACACACCAATGAGTTGGGATAACCCAGCAGACATAGTTGTCATTGGGTCATATTTATTGAAGGAAATGGAAGAGAAGATGGTGAAGATCATGAAAAATTTAAAAGCTACCCAGGACAAGAAGAAGATATTTGTAGACCGGAACAAAACCTTCGGGGATTTCAAAGTAGGAGAACATGTATTTTTAAAAGTGAAAGTGAAGAGAAGTTTGATAAGATTGGGTTGCTTCCCAAAGTTAGCAGCAAAATGTTGTGGACCTTTTGAAATATTAGAGAAGATATGGCCAATTGCATACATGCTAGCATTTCTTGCATCCATGAGAGTGAAAAATGTGTTTCATGTGTCATTATTAAATAAATATGTGTCTAACCCTAACCACATAATTGATTGGTCTGTGATCCAAGTGGAACACGAAGGAGACTTCTGGGTGAATCTAATGTGCATTCTGGACTAGAATGTCAAAGTGATTAGGAACAAGCTATAGGGTTGGTAAAGATTCAGTGGACCTATTACAATCTTGAAGATGCAACATTGGAGCATGAAGAAACTATGTGGGAGAAAAACCCACAAATTTTGTCAATTTTGAAGGAAATCGAATGCAAGACTCCATTTTTGACAACTAGAGTTCTGGAGCCCATCTCAAAGTTCCAAGTCACCTATGCTGAAAATTTTGATAAGTAAATGGTTTAGTTCGATGGACTGAGAGCAGTGAAAGGGTCACATTCCTAGGTTCAGCAGGTTGAGAGGGGAATAAGAGATTTTGGTTGGGACTAATGTTGGAGGGTAAAAATTTCAAAATTTTGTTTTATTTTCTGAATAGTATGATGTAAATTTGTATATGTAATTTGGTGAGGTGTGGTGCACAATTGTAAGAGAGGGTTAATGTAACATCCCCACTATAATCCCCATTTTAATTAATGCATAATGTAGATATAATGTATGGTTGTGGCCAAGCGATGTATATGTGAATTTGTATTTCTAAATTTCAATAAATAAAAATGTGATGTCAATTGTTGGGGGATATGGACAAAGATGGGGACTGAGTTTTCCACAAGAAAGGATGGGTCTAAAAAGGGGTTTTTATCCATGAGTTAATTTCCCAAATCCATTCCCTTTTTTTTAATGCTTTGAGTGAAACTTCGAATTTCCCTTGAGTGTGGAAGAAACCAATCATTTAATAACTATAAGAGGGTGTGTCTGAGAGGTCACCACTATAGTTATTGAGAGTTGAACAGAAGTACAGTTAGCTTGGGAAAAAGTGTGGTTCAAGCAAACAACAAAGAGGGGAAAACTCTTATGTGAGAGGAGGAAGGGTTTTTGGTGATACATTTTTTTTCTTGAGGAGTGAGCAGAACATGAAAGAAGAGCGTTGGAGCTTGAAGAGCAAGGAAGGGGAATTATGGAGCGATTCTGGAGAATTTCAGAGCATTTTGAAGATGAAGACTAAAGAACCAAGTTGTTAGGCTTGAGGAGTGAACTCATGGGTGAGTTGCACTGCAGCAGGAAGTTGCTAATGTTATTTTTCCCTAGTCATTTTCCCAGTAGTGATTTTCTTGGAGATCCTAGTAGTGAGCGTCCCAGTCACTTGTGCCAGAGACCCTGTTTAAATGTTGAAACCCGATGGATTGAGTGTAGTGAAGGGGGCACATTAGGAATGGTATATCCTAATGGAATGAGAGTAATGAAGGGGTACATTACTTGGGTTTGGCATGTGTGTGGAAGAGAACTAGTGGAAATCGAGATAATTGTAGGAAATGCTAGTGGATGGTGGGATTAAATTGAGTTGTGAGTAGACAGAGCGAGGCACCGTATTTTATGGATTCCTAGACCCCAACTCAGAAGTGACTTGTTGTTGATATCTATAGAGACAGGTCTATGGTTGGATGGAACGTCTGTCCCAAGCAGTTGGTTGCACAATTGTTTTCAAAGATGAGTGTTTTTATCTGTCTTATGTTTTACTCTTATGAGTTTAATTGTTATTATCTAGCTTTGTGTATGAGAATGGTTTTATATACAATTGTGTGGAGTTAATTAGTTGCATTCATGGGTATTTTCATCATGGTGTGGTTGTATTTAAAATTAGTGATGGTAGAGTGGTTAAATATGTGTGTATTGTTGTAGCTATAAGAATTATGTGCTAGAAAAAATTTCATTTTATGAGTAATTCTGCAAGAAGTGGGCCTTAGTTGGGATGGGATAGGTTACAGTATTTCATAAATCCTCCTTTTTTATCTGATATTATCTTGTATAGAACTTTCCTCATTCTGGTAGCTATGATCTTTGTCATTATTTTAGATGAAGAGTTTCAAAGGGAAATAGGTCTAAACATGGAAAAGGAGGACATATTTGCTTCTTTCGGGATTATAGCAAGAAAAGAAGAGTTGGTATGGCCTCCCATTTTAAAATACTTTTGATCAAACTATGGCATTCCTTTAAGATTAGTTTTTACTAGACTCCAAAAACATCTAAAGAAAGAGATTCAGAATTTGCCATGTCACGGGGCCTTGTTAGCCTCAAGACTTCATATTGCATTAAGAATATCCCCTTCTTCAAATGGTTTAAGTTGGTTTGCATTATCCACCACTAGGAAAACCATTGGAATATTTTCCAACATGGTCACTGAGACAACAAGGTCCACTCTGCCCTGCTTAGTGAATAGGTTGTCAAAATAGGATATATCTATGTTTTTTAATTCTTGGAAGTCAGGTATAATGGTTACATCTTCTAGTGAGTTCTCCTTAACATTATTTCATATAAAAACTTTCTCTAGTTTGCTTATGGAAGAAGGTCATATTCCTATCCCCTAATTTAAGCCACATACTAACTCCTGGAATTTAACCTTCATAGGTCCTCTTCAATTCCTTCTCCCTTTTGAAGTTTTTATTGAATATTTTTCTCTAAAGCCTGTAGATCAAAAGTGATTTCTTCATTCTCCATTTTAGCTTTGATATCACCTAATTGTACTATAAGATATTCACTATTAGATGTTGGAGAAGAATGGGATGCCTTAACCCAATATTTCAAAAATGATTTAACTGATTTCATTTTTTCTCCAAAATATAGATTGGGGAGCCTGTAATCCATACTTTTCAAGATTCAGTGATTTCTTTTAGGGAAAATACCCTACAATTGTGGGCTTTACGTACCAATGATCATACAAAAATAAATTCCCAAATAAAATATGCAACAAATATACAATAACTGATTTCAAAAGAAATAACTAACTATGGATAAAAAGGGAAAGATTGACTCACTAGGAGTCCTACAATTGATGTCATTCCCAATTGTCGTAGACCCTTTGTTCTTTTCCCACAGCTTCTCTATAACCTGCAAGAACCTTAAAGGTGCAAGACTATATAGAGAGGTAGTTATACTAATAACTACCTATTAGTCTAATGAAATATAACAGTAATATCTCAACAATTAGTATTCTATGAAATATATGAACATATTTTGAAGGAAAGAGTTTCTATATTTATTCAACAGTTAAGGTGGTTACAAATTTATACCTAACCTGTGTGACGCTTCTCTATTGAAATATATCCCATGTTTCTCCAAACTTGTTCCTGATATACACGATGGTTTCGACTCTTGATTCACCACAGGCCCAAAGAGAGTATAGAGGGAAACTCTTGGAAAGATTGTTTGGTGATCAAAATGGGGCTGGAAACAAGGGTTTCCAGGTCAAACCAACAGTGATGGGGATACTGCAAAAAACTTATGGATAAGAACTGTGTGGAGTTTTTGAAATGTCCAACATTTTGAGTGGACACTCCACACATCATCAGGGAAAAAATAAAGTTGAAATGATGTAAGAGAGTATTGGGGTAAATATAGGAGAGAGATAAACAATAGTTGCTAGCATTAGGTAGAGAGGTTATTGAAAATAATAATTATTAAAAATAAGAAATATTAAAATATAATAAATTAATAGAGAATAATTAAAGTGTTAAAATAAATTAAATTAATGATAAAGTATTGAGAGTAATAATAAATAAAGAATATTATTAAGTTATTAGATTAAAATAAAGTATTGGGTAAAGGATACATTAGATTTGAGGAGGGACAACTAGTATTAAACTATTAATATAGGATAATAGGGGTTGAGGGGTAGTATTAATAAAATAATAGAAGAGAGAGAGGATAAAGACAATAATGAGGAGAAAGAATAAAATCTAGGGAGGTTTATAGAAGTTTGTGAGTAAAGAAAGATTATATATATATATATTTATTTATTTATTTATTTATTTTGCAAAGAAGGATAATATTAGGGTAGAGAAAGGAAGAACGATGGATAGGATTATAATATTATCTTTCTTTACTCTCAAACTTTTATAAACCTCCCCAGAATTTATTCTTTATCCTCTCTCTTCTATTATTTTATTAATATTACCCCTCACCCCTATTAAAATATTGCTTCTCCCTCCTCGACTCCAACGTATCCTTTACCCAATCCTTTATCCCAATTCTTTATTTTAATCTAATAACTTATTAATATTATTTATTTATTATTACTCTCATTACTTTATCATTAATTTAATTTAATTTAACATTGTTAATTATTCTCTATTAATTTATTATATTTTATTATTTATTATTTTTAATAATTATTATTTTCAACAATCTCTCTACCTAATGCTAATGGCTACTGTCTATCTCTCACATATATTAACCCCAACACTCTCTTACATCATTTTAGCTTTCTTTTGTCCCTAATGATGGGTGGAGTGCCCACTCGAAACGTTGGACGTTTCAAAAACTCCACACGGTTCTTATCCAGAAGTTTTTTGCAGTATTATGACTAACTGTGGAAACCTGCATTCTCAGCAAGAGGGATGTAAGAAAAGGGTGTATGTACTTGGTGGGGATAGTCAAATAGGGGTTTTCTTAAGGTGTGAAAATAATCATTACTTTTCATTACCTTTCTCCTTGGACAAATGCTCCTTTTATGTCGTCTCTAGTTGGTTAGAGATGGTTGAGTACAAGTAAAAATATTTAGGAAACTAACCAAACCAGTAACTCAACATTTAATTAAGCATAAATATATAATTTTTAATCATTTTCTGACATGTACGCAACTGTCCCTTGAGTGGACCACATATACGCGAGCTCCATAACTGTGAGGGCACATACATCTTCCAAAAAGAGGTTTTTTGGAAGGTCTCCTATAGAACTACCCACTCTCCCTTTAAACTAAGGTATTATCCTTAATCTTTAGTGGGTTTCTTGGTGGTGTCCCTAACTTAATGAGGGTGGTATCCACTTCCTTTATTGTATCTTATACCTTAATTTTATTTTTAGATTGATTTTTCTTAGAGGTCTTAGGTTTTCCTTCCTTCTTCTTCCTCCTGATATCCCTCTCAGGGCTTGGTTGTTGATCAAGATGTTGAGATTTCATAAAATCATATCTATCTATATCTACAAAATATTCCCATGATACCCTAGCATTTTGTCTTTATAAGGTATCACCAAATATGAGCTTGATGAGGCCATGATGTGCTAATGCCTTAGTCTTTCCTCTTTTTTACCTTTTTGCTCATCTCTCCAAGGGATTGCATGAGGAAATAAAGGACACTTAGATTTTCTTTAGGAATTTGGTGAAACAAGTGTCTTGACTGGTGAAAAAAATGGAGTGGTATGAATAGACTACACTCAATCTTCCCTCACAAGTAATATACTTAAGCAAATGATAGGATAGTTTGGGACAAGGTTCTGGTAGGATTTCCCTTTTCACCACATTTGTATCTTCCACAAGCTCATCATAGATCAGAAAGAACAAGTATTGGCATCTATGGCCTCCTGTCTCTCCTCTTTATCCCAAGGAAATTCCATAGGAAACCTTGAAACTTTGCTAATACTTCCTTCATTTACATGTAGTTCCAAACCCCTAACTATTGTAAAATATTCTTGTTCCCTCAAATTCTGGAAGATAAGGGAAAACTCCATGGATATCTCATTATCATACCCCTTGAGTTTATTAAAATATACAAGTCAATTTTAGTGTTGAAATATTTTCACCACCTCGATGTTACTGTAAACCTTGGAGGTGTTTGTTGGATCTATCATATTAAATCCCCCTTCCATGGTTCAAATTTTGTATCTCAAATAATAAACTATGAAATTTTTGGTCTTTTGGGTTTCTACAATTGACAAGAGAAGCAAAGAGAAGTTTTAGAAAGGTCTATTGCAAGTGAATTTGGAAAAAAAATTTGCACAAGGCATGTTGGGTTATATTTTTGTAGCGATGTTGAGGTCCTAAGATTTCCTCCCTATAGAAAAGGAAGACCACCCACATCTTGAAGGTAGAATAAAAATTTTTTAGACAGAGCTAATGAATGATTCAAATCTTTTTTGGGACCCAAGGGTTTGAGAAAAAATAAAACTACCCTAAGCCTAAAAATTCATTGTTGAAATAGGATCATAGAATTGTTGGGATAATTAGTAGGAGAAGGAATGGAGAGAATGGGTTTATAATAGAGGAGGTAAGGTAATAATTGGAAATGGAACCTTTCACCAAAGTGGTATCCTATAGGATGTAATCAGTGTAGGCTATGGTTTCATAGTTTTTTTCTCTTTAAAATTATGAGCATAACCTTGGAGCTTCTTGTAACTTACAACCTTATAATATATCACTATTAAACTTCCTCAAGCTCAAATATAGATTTAAGGGTTTGCAAGAAATTTTTTACCAACCTCTCCTGTAGTCATTGATGGTGGCTTTGTTCAAATGTTGCAACTTGAATTTGTTATCCCTTGCTCTTAATGCTAGAAGATTGACCCTTGGAGCTTTCCTTTGCCACTCTGCACTTTTGAAGTTTTTAACTGGTCTTATGAGTTGGTTGAGTTCTTATCGTGCTTGGAAGAGAGATCGTGGGGTGATGGAAGTGATTACTAGAGATGGTGCTCTTTAACTTTTGGTTTCAAAATTGGCATAGATGATGATGTGACATCCCCATTATTGCCACCTTTTTCGCTCATACTTCGCAATGGGCCTTTTTGTATTTATGTTGATTGTTGTTATCTCATGCAGCCAACTTGGCTTCTCTTGGAATTTTCTTTAACAAAATAAAGTGACCCCTCACTGATCCAGAATTGGATCCAGGAGCTTGATGGGGCTCAGAAAGGCCTAAAAATAAAAGTTCTCATAATGGATTCAAAACAAACGTGCATGTAGGCCTCATTGATACGAATCCAATGCAACTTGAACGGGGTCAAATAGACATCATATGATCAATTTATGGTGATTTGTTTGTTTTTCCAAACAGGCAAAAAAATGATGACTATACAGTCCGTACAGTGCCACGTCGCAGTTGATTGTACAGGTCGTATGGTCGTACAGCTGATGTGGAAAGGCACAATTGGCAACTTCTGGAGGTGACATCTAGCAGGATGACTAGGCTTATGGATGTTGACATGAGCAGGATAGATGGACCAATCTGGGGGTGACATGTGTCACCACTGCAAGGGTGACACATGGCACGCCCGTACCAATGATATGGCACACCCTATGGTGACACGTGGCAGACGGTGACTGGGAAAATTATGCTGATAGGGCAGACAAGTGGTAGACAAGTGGACCAACCATCATCTGACAAGTGGTAGACAAGTGGACCAACCAGCATTTGACAAGTGGCAGAGCTCGCGGCGTATGGAACGGTGCCACGTGGCCCAAATGTGGGATGTTGTAACACCTTGTTTCCCCCAGTCTGTAAAAATAACTATACTAGC
>SNQJ01S0003976.1:115557-134579 GCA_010110895.2 Picea sitchensis | reverse complement strand
TGGATCCTCCTTCCAGTTGCAGCTGGAAAACAAAGGAAGTTGGTGCTTCCAATCAATGTAATTCTTCAAGATATATAAGAAAAAGCATTCCGTGGTTTTCTCCGGATTTGGGTTTCCACGTAAACTATTGGTGTACTGTGTATGTGTGTGATTGTTTATTTCTTACTATTCATTATTGGATAATAATTCTACATTGATATAACATTTGAAGAAAAAGGATTATAATTACGCTATTACTGATTCACCCCCCCTCTCAGTAATCCAACAGAGGAAACCTCCCCATTGCTAAATTTTTGGCTATATCAGAAAACCAAGGGGTCTCTACTGAAATTGAAAAAAGGTGTTCATCTAGAAAATTTGCATCCACTACCTCACCATCTGCAGTGTTAGTTAATCTTAATAGAAAATATGCAACAACATTTTTCTTGCCAGGCTTATCAAGTATTGTGAGATCAAATTATTGTAGTAGTAGAATCCATTCAATTATTCTACCATTCATATCAAGCTTGTTCATTAAATATATAATGGTAGCATGGTTTTTGTGCACAAAGATTGGATACCCATTTATATAGTGCTTAAACTTATTAATAGCGTAAACTACTCCAAGAAATTATTTCTTAGTGACTCTATAGTTTAGTTCTGCAGTAAACAATTTTTTGCTAATAAAATAAACTGCAAATGGGATTGTATCTTCTCGTTGGCCGAAAACTACCCTTATTGTCTTGTCTAAGGCCTCAATGTGTATGAGGAAAGGAATGTCCCACCTAAGACCTTGTAAAACAAGAGCTTTTGTGATATTTTATTTAATGAATTAAAATGTTTTTTGGCATTCTTTTGTCGAATAGAATTCAATATATTAGGACAACAAAGTGAACAAAGGAGAGGCTAGGTTTCTAAAATCTTTGATGAACCTATTATAGTATCTTGCATGCCCCAAGAAAATTGTTACATCTTTTAATATTTGGGGGCTAGGCAGGTGTTTGATGAGTTTTGTTTTTCTTTGGTCTACTTCAGTCCCTCTGAAGGAGAGATGATGACCTAAGACAACCACTTCTCTCATGAGAATGTTGCAATTCTCATGGCTAACTGACAGATTTATCTCTTCACACATTTGTAGCACTTTTTCAATATTGGTAAAGGCTTCCTCAAAGGAATTTTGATAAGGTGTGAAGTCATCCATGTAGATTTCTACAGTGTCATGGATAAGATATGAAAATATGCTTAGCACAACTCTCTGGAAGGTTGCAGGGTAATTGCAGAGGCCAAAGGGAAGGACCTTGTAGGAAATTTTTCTCTAAGGACAAGTGAAGTTTTTTTTGTATTGATCCTAAGGGATGATTTGAATTTGGTTATACCCATTGAATCCATCTAAAAATGAGAAGCATTTTTTTCCTGCAAGGACATCTAGTACTTGGTCAATGAAAGGAAAGGGGAAATGGTCCTTCCTAGTAGCCTTGTTGAATTACTTGTAATATATAGATACTCTCCATTTTTGGGTGATACCCACTCACTATCATAAATAGGATAGATGAATATTACATCCAAAAAACTTTGTAATTGTTCTTTGGCAATGTCCTTTAGGGAAGGGTTCATCATTCTTTGAGGTTTTGTAATGGTTATGTAGTCTTCCTTGATGTAAATATGATGGGTACAAATGTTTGTATGGATCCATTTCATGTCTCTATAGTTCCATGCAAAAGTTGCAGTGTGTTTTTTGAGGACAATTAATAAGTTTTTCTCGTGCTCCTAGGTCAAACTAGTGTTGATTTTTAGGGTTTTTGAGGAGCATATTTCTACTACTTTGAATATTGTGTTATAAATCTCAACATGGAATAAGTATTCCCATATATACTCTTTCTAATCAACATCAATTTTAGGCTATTGTTGCTCATATAAACTGTTAATTTTTATAGCAGTAGGATACAAGTTTTGCATAAAATTGGATATGAAGGTGTCTTCATCTGAGGTTTTGTTGGCTAAGGTTATTTCATTGGAGGGGATAGGATAGACAAAGGTATAAGGTACTTGTTTTTTTTATTCTTCTACCTAAATAGGAATTTATCCTACAACTAATGTCTTGGCATGATGGTAGAGGGAAAACTATTTTTAAGATTGACCATTGGTAATGGTCATGTTTCCTACCCTACAGCTGATGTATGCATCTATTGTATATATCCATGGTATTACGAGGATGAGAGGGTTCCCATTCACCTTAGATTTGGCTTATAAGGCTATTAAATAAGTAGGGTATTCCTATGGCTTGGAGTGATTGTCCCTTGAGGTTATCTCTCCTTGCTTTGTCTATCACATTAACAAATATATCAACTAAATTTCATCTTCTATTGAGTACTTTAAAAACTTTGTTCTCTTTTTTTCTTTTTCTTTTTTAATATGTTGAATTTCAAAAATATTCATTTAGAAATTCATACCACCTCCTTGTTCTAACATTTAGATGTGGTTGGGTAAACAAATATCTCAATATATCATGATATATTTTTATCTTGAATCTCCTAAAAATAAAGTATTGTGTCTCCACGTTCTCAAGGCATCAACAACGAGAGCATGCTTTAAGTTGCACAAAGGATAGTTCACTTCATACGTTTTGAGATTTCTTGATTCACATATAGCTTGCCACATTCCCTCCTTACTTATATCTCTACACACCACCAAATATTTAATTGGATATGTTATTTTTATAATTTGGTGCACTAGTATAAACTTTATTTAAGAGTTATGCCCTCCTTACTTTTTTTTTCCACTGAAAAAGTCACTTTATATTATATTGAAATATAAACAGTTCAAATACAATAGATACCATCATCCCATATACCCCTATACTTTCTGAAGCCATTCCCAATAAGAAACAAAAGAGGAAACAATCCCTCCCTTTTACATAAACCAACTGATCCCAGTCCCATAGTAAATCCCACAACACAGCGAAAAGAAGACTTCCATCAAAAAAGACCCCTATCATGCTATCCCTTAGCAAAGATACAACAGTAGAAACACCTATTGTTCACCAAAACACACAGAAGGGTAATATAACTCTAAGAACAAGTGTGGCCCTTCATGGCCACATTCAACCTGGAAATATTCAATGGAGCCTGGATCTTTTAACATAGCCAGTTTCGATAGTCTGTCTGCCTCTGTGTTATCTTCCCGATAAATGTGCTCGAAAGAAGTTTTTGAAATTTTTTTAACAATTTTGTTAGTCTTTCCTTCCAGCATTCCAATGCTATCACCTATAGGCATCCCTTTCCATGCAACCAGTCTATGACTATCTTAGAATCCCCCATAACCGAGAGATTTGTGATGGCAAAGTGGGATGTCATGGTTAGCAGAGCCTAGGCTCCCATCAACTTTGCTATGTTATTTGTCCCAGGCCCACAATTGATTAACCAATGGATAGTCCTATGATCACTGATCTTTAGAATTCCTCCCGCTCCACTGTTGTTCCCTGTTGTTGTTGTTGCTCCATCGAACCATCCAATCGATCCTTCCCCCGCCAAGCAAACCGCCCTTTTCCTAGATTTATGTTGTTTAAATGGTTTCCTATAATCAGTCTCATGAAGAGTAGACAGGAATACCACTTTCTGAACCAATGGATCCTTGTTTTCGAAGATGGCTAAATTCCTCTCTTTCCATATATTCCAGCAGATATGAAAAGGGAGGATGAGGTAATCTAAGCACAATAATCTCCAGTTTTTAAAACACTCATTCAAGGAGTTCCCCGTCCAAGTCCCCGAGAAGTTTAATTTTAATAAGATGCTTTCCCACACTGAGCGGGTAAAGGAACAATCAGCAAAAAAATGAAAACCAGTCTCCAAGTTCTTCTTACAAATCATGCACCAGCCAGGTCCTACGAAGCCTCTTCGCTGCAAAATTTCCCAGGTTAATAATTTATTTTCAATCATCAGCCAGATAAATAACTTTAGTTTCATAGGATCCGACCAAGACCAGAATGTTGTTCTCCATCCTTCGATCGTCGTATAATGATTTTTGTTCTCAATAGCCTCATAAATATTTTTAACCGAGATCTTTCCTGAAGTGTCTCCACCTGTCCACATGAGTGTGTCTGGTTTCCTCCTCAACAACACACCATGGTCTATAATCATTTTCCTGTAATTCTGCCATTTAGAAGCTAAAGAGCCCTCAATACCCAACTCCGCACTTGTAATCCAATTTTGTCCCGTCACGCCCTGCCTGGAATCTCTGCTCGCCTGAAATAAGAAAAAAATACCTTGAAGGTTTAAAATAGTTATCATATCATCTGACATCATTGCTTTATCCCCCATCCCCAATATCTGATCTTTGCCAATCATAATCTGTTCCCTTGAGCCCGGACTCCACACCAGCCAATGCAATAAAATAGATAAATATTTTTGAAGGTATCTCCAAGTCAGAGATCCTTTTGTTCCTTCCAACGGAACCATACGTAGCCAACAAGCCACAGAAATAGAGGAGAGGTACTTGGATTTTAGAACTCGATGCCAGAGGCCATCATGCATCAGAGCCCTACATAAGGTATTTACCACCATTTCTTTGTTGAAGTTGTCCAAGTATCTCAATCCCCATCCCCCATACTTCCTCGGACGTGCGATGATCTACCAGCTACAAAGATGAAACCTTTCTTTTTTCTTTTCCCATTCCATAGGAAGTTGAATACCAATTGGCATCTTTTAGTTAGAACCGAAGAGGGAATATTGGCCAAAGCCAGCCAATATACTGGCTGGATTTCCAAAACCGCCTTTATCAAGACTAGGCATCCTCCCAAGGTCAGCCATTTATTACACTAATGATTGATACATCTTTCATATTTAGCAAGGAGCCAATCCCATTCCTCTGCTTTATACCTACCTACCTTTAAAAAATATCCAAGATAATTAAATCCCACCGATAGCTCATTTAGGTTATACAAGAAGGTAGTTTTTATAGATTCCAAAACATCTTGTTGAGCACCAAACTGATAAAGGTTGTTTTCTGAGAATTTATCAATAGCCCCGATGAGTTACAAAAACTGATGAGTATTCTATGAATCTCAACCCATTCAGAGATCAAAGCTTTGGACATTATCAGGATATCATCTACGAAAAGTAGATGGATAATCCAAATTATCCTGGATACTTTGATACCAGTTACTAATCTGTCCTCTTGACCTTTATTTAACGCTAAACTCAATCTTTCCAGTACTAGAAGGAAGAGAAAAGGGGATAATGGGCACCCCTGCCTGAGTCCCCTTCCACTTTTGAAAATATTCGTTGGTTCCCCATTAATTAGAATTGAAAAATTCACAGATGAAATACAACCCATTATCCACCTGGTTAAGCTCAAATCAAAACCACACTGTAGAAGAACCATTCGCAAGAAATCCCAACTAATGCAATCATAGGATTTTTTCATGTCAATCTTTAATATTAGAGCTTGTAACTTTGTTTATTTTATGCTATGAATGCATTCTTGGGCTATCCCAATAGCATCTATAATTTGTCTGCCTTTTAGAAACCCGAACTGTTCCTCCGATAGTGTCCTTGATAAAATCGGTTTAATCTGATTTGCAATTATCTTCGAGATGACTTTGTAACAGAGATTACACAATGTGATCGGCCTGAAATAGCCAAAAGAAGCAGGACCACTCACCTTTGGAATGAGAGCAATAAAATTCGAGTTTATGGAACTGTTCACCACACCGGATAATCTAGATTCCTCCATCGCCTCCAAAAGACCATCAGCTACCACATCGAAGAAAAATAAGAAGAACTTCGTTCTCCAACCATCTGGACCACCCAATCTCTGCATACCACCCAATCTTAATTGGATATGTTATTTTTATAATTTGGTGCACTAGTATAAACTTTATTTAAGAGCTAGAAACTCTCCTCACACATTGATGTCCATTCAAACTTTGGATCCTTCCTTTGAAGTGATTTAATTGGACAAGAAATCTAGTAAAATCCTTTAATGAATCTCCTAAAAATAAAGTATTGTGTCTCCACATTCTTAAGGCATCAACCACGAGAACATGCTTTAAGTTGCACAAAGGATAGTTCACTTCATACTCTTTGAGCTTTCTTGATTCACATATAGCTTGCCACATGCCCTCCTTACTTATATCTTTGCACACCACCAAATCTTTAATTGGATATGTTATTTTTATAATTTGGTGCACTAGTATAAACTTTATTTAAGAATTATGCCCTCCTTACTTATATCTTTGCATACCACCAAATATTTAATTGGATATGTTATTTTTATAATTTGGTGCACTAGTATAAACTCTTTTTAAGAGATGGAAAATCTCCTCACACCTTGATGTCCATTCAAACTCACGATCCTTCCTTTGAAGTGATTTAATTGGATAAGAAATCTAGGAAAATCCTTTAATGAATCTCATATAGTATCCTATGAGACTTATAGGTGAACTCACGTTGAAAACATTCTTTGGAATTGTCAACCCATGATTTCCTTAATCTTCTTTGAATCCACTAATATATGTACCTTCATATATGATGTGACTCTCCTCATTCATCATAAAATATTGTAGGATGAAAGAATTCATCATTTTTGTGATACTAAAAGGGTGGAGAAACACTTTCTCTTAAAATGTTATGTAGTTGTACACATTAAAGTTCAATTTCAAAATATTTGTGATACTATCAATCTTCATAACTTGTTAACTCATCAAAACCAAAGAGATTTAAGAAATATCCTCTCCAATATTTTTAATCATCAATAAAATTGTTTAAATTGATATGATTCATGCTTTCTTATCTTGACATAAAACTTATATTCCTTCAACATTTTCAAAACAAGACATAAGTGTTCTCAATATTCTTCTTTTAATTTTGATTAACCTACAATTAATTTTGATTAACCTACAATATTATCTAAAAACATAAATACAAATTTGTTTAAATAACTAAACACATATCACTAAACACATAAATGTCATTAGTGGATTAATGAACCCAAATGACACTACCATGAACGCATAGTCCCCATAATAAATTATAAACATTGTCTTAATATGTCTTCATATTTAATTCGAGCTTGGTAGTAATAAGATTTCAAATCTATCTTTCATAAGAATCTTTCCTCTCTTGCAAAATAGATGATGATTTCTCAAATAAATGAGAACCTTAAGAAAATATATAAAGATTCCCTAAATCCCCTTCCAATTTGCACGAAATCATTACATGACATGCCAAAAAAAAGTCTTAACATTTTCATTTTTGGTTGTTTTTTCAAATGGACGTACTATCTTACTCACAAGTTGCGCAAGACATGAAAAATTATATAAGAAAATTCTATTAAAAAAAAAAAAGATATTTTTGAAATTTTTACAAATTATTATGTGAAAAAAAAAATTGATCTGTACAAAAATAATTAAAATTAAATTAATAAAAAAATTAAATTTGTTAATATAAAATTAAATACAATTTGGTTGGTTAACCTTCTCATATAAATATCTTAAGTATTTACATGTATTTTATGCAATATTGTTCCTTTCTTGAATATATGTAATTAAAAATACAGACTAAACTGTGGGTAAAGCATAGAGACGGGATCATACTTCATTGCATGGAATTTTTAGAAACAAAGATAAGAGACACATTTCTTAGTTTTGTGGATGATCACTCTCATTCTGATAAGGAACTTCTTCTCGGCAGTTTAGAACATGAAAGGAATAATCTACTTCAAGCTAACGAAGAAATGTGGTGACAACATAGTAGAGCGATCTGGGTTAAAAGTGGTGATCAAAATACAAAAAAAATTCACCACTTTGCTAACCACATATGCAATCAAAAGCATATTTGGGAGATAGTTGATTATACTGGTCAAAGGCATACAGGGCAGAAAGAAATCAAGGAAGAGGCTCTACACTACTTCAAAAATTTCTTCAAAGCCCGTTCTTCTCCTAACACTACTGAACAAGTGCAAGTTACTAGTCTTTTCTTCGGGATGGTAAATGATGATGAGGCAAGATCCCTTTATGATCCAGTCAACTTAGAAGAAATCAATGTAGTATTAGCACTTTTCAAAAAAGACAAAATTCCAGGCCCCGATGGTTGGACGGTGGAATTTATCACATACTTTTTTGACTTGGTTGGTGAAGACCTCGTTCAGATGATTGAGGAGTCTAGACAGGGGGGTTTATAACAGGAAGCTTAAAATCCACCTTCCTCGCCTTAATTCCAAAAAAAATAAGCCAGCAAATTTCGGGGACTTCAGGCCCATCTCCTTATGTAATCTCTACTACAAGTTGATATCAAAAATCATTTCCAATCGGATCAAGCCCATTCTGTCCAGCACACTCTCAAAAGAACAGTTAGGCTTTTTGAAAGGAAGGCGGATTCAAGACTCTATTGGTACAACTCTCGAGTGCCTTCATAGTATAACAAATAAGAAAACAAAGTCTTTGTTACTCAAGTTGGATCTGCACAAAGCTTATGATTGTATAGATTGGGATCTTCTCAGGATGATATTAATTCAAGTGGGTTTGGGTACCCGATTGACAAACTGGATTATGAGTTGTGTTATATCTCCTACTTATGTTGTTTTAATCAATGGAGAAACCACATATTTCTTTCGGAGTGGTTGCGGTTTGCGTCAGGGTTTCCCTCTATGTCCGTTATTATTCATCTTGGTTATGGAAGGACTTAGTCTATTATTAAAAAAGAGCAAAGAGGAAGGCAAGATTTCTGGTATTAAAGTTTCCAGAATGATTAACATACTGCATTTATTTTTCGTGGATGATGTTCTAATCATGAAAAAGGAAAATATTCAAGAGTGGATGGAAATCGATAAAATCATAGCTCTATTCTGTCAAGCCTCGGGTCTTCAAGTAAATGTATCAAAAAATTCAATGTTTTTTGAAGGTTTATCCGATTTGGATCTTACCCCTTACATGTCTTTTCTCCCTTACACATTTTCAGCACTCGCCATAGGTTTCAAATATCTGGAATATCATCTTAAGACTAGGGCGCATCGGGTTGATGATTGGTATTTGTTACTGGAAAAAATGGAGAAAAAGATTGGCCTCTGGTGCAATAAGTGGTTATCATTGAATGGGCGCTATATTCTAATTAAATCTATTCTGGAGAGTTAGCCTATTTACTCGATGTCTCTATAGACTATTCCACGATCAGTTATTATTAAGGTTCGGAAGTTAATGTTCAACTTTCTTTGGAATGGCAACAATGAGACCAAACATTATCACCTTTGTAGTTGGGATGTGTTATCTAGACCAAAATTTTGTGGCAGATGGGGCTTTCGAAACTTATCTCTTTTCAATTCAGCACTGAACGCCAACACCCTCTGGCGAGTACTCAATCGAGTAGGAATTTGGCATAACATTATTAAAGATAAATATCTACAGAACACTACCATCATCAATTTGTTCAGATCTATCTCTTTCAAACGGAATTCAGCTTCTAGGATTTGGAACAGTCTATTAAAGTTCGTCCACCTCATTACACATCGGCTTAGTTGGGTATCGGGCTCTGGTCACCTTATCTCTATTGGCAGAGATCAAATATTGCGACTGGGAGATAGATCCATTCTGTCTCTTGATCTTTTAGAACATCTAAAGAAGAATAAGATTACGGTACTCACACAGGAAAAAAAACAATTAGACCACTTCACCCTTATTGAAAATTGGTTCGGGAGCACAGATCTGAGATTAAATGGAGCTCTGGCAGCTGAATGGGACCTGTTAGCACTAGGATTCACCTTCAGATTGCATGGAAGGTAAGCCCAGTACCCATCAAGTTATACATGAATAAAAGAGTGTTTTAAAGGGTCAAATGGAAAAGGACTCAAATGGTAATGTTCTAACTCAGACAACAGGGCTAGCATGCACCAACAATTAAGGTCTTGGCTAACTTCTATCAGTAGTTTGAGAGTAAGTATGAACAGAGGGAAGACTTAAGTGCGAGGAGTGTAGGGACTGCTGCAAACATCGAGTCTACAAAAGTCTAAGGAAGAAAGTTTCCAATCACAAGATCTTCTTGACATCAGAAACTAAGGAAACTAAATAAACATTATGATAATATAATGATCAAACATCCACCATAACATCACCACAATAATTCATGTGAATCATTCAAAGCATGAACGTTTATCATCATAAGCATAAACACTGAAAGAGAAGTCGATTTCTATTAGCCAAAAAGTCTCAAGTCCAGTACATCACTAGATCATAGTCACTTCATCAAAATATTACAAGTAAAGGGAGCCTTGCTTAACCATCCACTAAAGCAATTGATCTATCTATTTATAATAGGAAAGGGAGGCAACAGCTGGAGGTACGAGCTGGCATGTTTCCCTTGAAAATATCTAAACATTTATTTGTTCTAACAACTAGAAAAACAACCTATGTTATAAAACAAGGAAATGTTGGTGACTAATCCAATCATGCTTCTAACTGCTTTGATCCTCTTTTGTTGCTCAGCTCCTGTTTTACCATGTGTCCTTTTGGAGCCTGTAGTTGTCCTCAAAATTCCAGCTGCTACTTCTGTAACTTTCTCCATCATCAACTTATCCAAAAGTTGTTGGCCTAGTCCTCCTAGATTCCTACTGTTTGTTGGCAACTTCCTTGGGTAGCAACTATGGGTAGCGCACCGTAAAACGGAACAAGGAGAGAAGGTAGCGCCACGGTGTTGCATATATGTGCCGACATTGGTCCTCTGTTGAAATATTAGGTAGCGCCCCTGTGTTGTGCCTATGTGTAAACCTGCTCCTTGCCAAATATTACGTAGCGCATGTGGGTAGTGCCACTGTGTTGAACCCGTATGTCGATTTTGTTCTCTGTGGAATATCACATGGTGCCTTTATGTAGTGTCACTTACGCTGCATCTACATATAGGTTTGGGCAGCATTTCCAAAACATAGTGCCTTTCAATCCTAAATATGTACCAAGTAGTGTGTGTCCTTTCATGATGACAGAACCATTTTACTTGACCGTACCATAGGTAGTGCCTTTTACCACTGGGTGAAGCTATCACTTAACAAAAACTCAAAATCCATATAGCTAAACGCCTAGAATCCTGTACAGATGGCATAGCTAGTATGTGCATAGCAGTTAACCCTCCCAAAAAGGGACAATTCTCAAAAATCAGGCTTACCATTACCAGATATTTTGTCATTTTAACACTTAGCCTCATACTCTTTCTGGTAGAAAGAGGATCTTCAATTGGCACATCAGACTTCTTTTTCTTAGCATTGACTGGCTTCTTTTGTGTAGTTGTGCTCTCCTTAGTTGTTGGTTTATCATCCTCAATGGCAGCTTCAACCAACACCTATAAATTCCTTTGGGCTACCTCATATTGAAAGTGTTTCAACTCTGCCTTTAACTTCATGTTCTGAGACTGAAAGCCTTTGTTCTATCTGTAAAGATTCTTTAGTTGTTTATGAAGGGGCAGAGCCTTTCTTGTTTCAAACCTTTCCAAGTCAAGGGTATGATTGTATCCAACCATGAGCTCTTCCATATGAGCCAAGTGGACCTTGTCTTCTACTTTAAGATGAGTTATTTCTTTCCTTGCATATCTAAGTTGCTTGATAAGTCTTTTGTAGGTCTGACTGTCATGAGGGACAGTGGCATGCTTTGTCTTAATCAGCTTTTCCTTAGACTCCTCTTCCTCTTGCATGGGAAGTGTCTTGTCCACCTCATCATGTTTCTCAGTGGCCTTACTTTTACCGTTCTCTCTCTACACAATGGTTTCTTCATTTCTTACCACTGGCTCCTCGAAATGTTTCACAGGGGTTTCCTCTTCTCTCTCCAAAGGTCTTTTAGTACCTTTACCTTTCTGTACTAGGGTTTCTTGTTTTCTTTCGACAGGCTTCTCAATGTCTTTCTCATAGGTCTCATCTCTCTTCTCCAAAGGTCCCTTAGGACCTTTACCCTTCTTCCTTTGTACAAAGGTTTCTAATTTATCCTCTATAGGCTTTTCAATATTTTTCCCCTTCTTCTTTTGAATAGGGATCTTTGGTAAGGATTGATCTCTATAATCCTCCTTAGGAATTGATGACCTTGTGAAAGGTATTTTACCTTTGATTTCGACTGCTGGAGGAGAAGAGGAAAAGAGAAGCTTCTTCCCTCTCTTATATGTATCTTTGGTAGAAGGAGGCACCTCTTCTAACCCTGGTGGAGGAGGAGGTGAAAAATCTTTGTGTTGAGAAGGACAAACTTCCTCCTCAGCTTCAATGACCTGCTTGTTGACCTCTGACACTTGAACAGGGGCTATGCCCTTTCTCTTCCTACTGGTCCCTGCTTTGGTAGCACTAGTAGGTGACAAAAAACTTGCCCTCTTTGATTGAGGAGTGGGTGTTAGATCCAACTTAAAATGAGAGGTAACCACAAAATGCTCCCATGAAATATCTTTCTTGCCCAAATTCCTCAGATACTAGCATTCTGATTAATCTAGAGTTGAAAAGGCTAGAATCCACATCTTTAGATTTGTCCTGTATCCTGTCTGACATCTTACCTATACTACTCAACAAGTAATAAGGAATATTCATCTCAACCTTACTAGAAAAATGTAGCAACAATCTTATATGGTATTGGTATAATGTGTTGAATCTCCCTTCACAAGTAAAATATCTCTGTATGATCTACAGTAGTCTGTCAAATTGTTCAATCAATTGGCTCCTTGGCATACTTTTGGACAGGTCATTGGCTTGATATTCAGGTTTAAAGAGATATTTTGCATAAGATTAACTCAAAGACATGGCTTTGAACAACCTTTCACCTGTAATGGGGATCCCTGTTGCGGCTAATATGGAGGCTTCAGTCACTTCAAACTCCAAATCCCCAACCTTAGTTATCTTACCATCAAACTGCAATGCAAATTGTCTTGCTACTTCTGGATTCCCTCTCTGCGTGTTCTGATAGAAGAAGAGGCACCCTACTCTTTGAAAGGCCTCTCTTGCCATGGGTTCTGTATAAAAAATAAGCATGTCCATTGGTTTTGTCCTAACTATCTTGCCTCCTTTATGTGCCTTCTTTGATTTAGGGGTCTCCATGACTCAGAATGAGGGCTCTTAAAAGGTTTGGTAATGCTCAGGAGACTTTGAATGGGGTTTCAAATATGCAAGGCTGGCCCTATGGAACTGAGTAAAATGTTTAATTTTGAGATGAAAGGAGGCAGGGGAAGCAGCGAGAGGTTAAGCAACGCCTCTGGGTAGCGCAAAGCATACGCAGAGGGTAGACTAGTCTAAAGCTTGCAACTTCAAGGGATAAGGCAAACAACAGAAATCTAACTCATATATGGGCCATGAGGTTTACAGGTCTGAAAAAAGAGAGGAGATGAGGCTATCATAGAAAGATGAATATTTTACCGTTGTGCAAACTTAGCAAAACAAAAAACCGAGCACAAATTTCCTGTGAAGATTAATACGCAGAGGAGGTAACAGTGGATACCTGCGTAGTAGACACCTGTTGAGCTCTTCAATTGAATCTTAGGATGAAAATGAGGAAACTTCGGCCCTGGAATCTTGCACAGTAGTAATATTTGGTTGACATGTGGTCATCTGATCAGAACTGGCAAATTCACGCAACGCAACACTGTTGAGTTTTCAAAATTAGAAACCGTTATCAAGGAACATAAATGCAAGATCTTTTGAAGGCTCTTTAATCGACTTCTTGCACTGAAAATAAGGGATATGGTATCGGTCGTGGAAATCATGACTTGGGGTGGCGGTATGATAAATGTGACAGGCGCTACGGAACTGCTTGATGAGTAGGCAGTGCTTCCAATTCAAAAATATGATTAGATAGGTAAGCAAGGACAATGAGGTATGCTTGTGAGGTCATGAGTGAGGAGAGAGGTGTGTCACATCATCCTGATCATGGGAGGTATCAACCTAGGGGAAAATCATGAAAGGGACCAAAAAGAATAAATCATGAGCTAAAAGGGTTCAAGGATCAAAAATCAAATTGAGGATCAAAACATGAGCTATGACTCAAAAGTTTAGTCATCCAAGGGGTCCTATCAAACATAACTTTAAAGGGGTGAAAAATTATATTAAAAAATTTAAAATCTAAGGCTTTAAAAAAGATAAAAACAAACTAAAAGACCCAAGGCAATTTAGTTTGATAACATAACCTTTTCCACAGAGCACTTATAGGAGCTCGAGTTGTTATCCGGGATACAACAGATGAACTAATGTGGACCGGAGGTAACTCATCTAGAAATCTTTCTGTTAAAAATGCTTATTTGGCTCTTATTTCTACAAAAAAAAATTGCTTCTAGATGGGTGGAGGCAAAAAATTTGGAAATGGGATCTTCGGCTTAAGATCAAACTTTTCATCTGGTTGGCAACTGAACAAAACAATTTAACATGGGACTTATTACAGAAAAAAAGGTTGGGAAGGACCAAGTTTGTGTATCTTGTGTAAAATAAGCTCAGAGGATATCAATCGTTTATTTCTTGATTGTATGTTCACAAAGATGGTATTGGATAGAATAAAAAACATACAAAAGATAAAAAGAAACTGGGAAGGCAAGTCACTTTCTAACTGTTTTAATTTATGGATTAAGGATAAAAATGTCTCTCCAACTCTTGTAGCTATAATTTGTTGGTTTATTTGGAACGAAAGAAACAAAGCTATTTTCGAGAATGTTGTTCCTTCAACACACTATGTGGTTATTAAAACCTTGGGGCTCTATAAGAAGCAACCATCAACTCAAAAGTTTGCCCCTATAAGAGACTGTTTGGTCACCCAACTAGTTGGATTTTCTATTGTTTTTTTTGATGTGGCAGTGTAGAGTGACAAGATATTATGTAGTGTAGGGGGGGTAATTAAAACATCAGACTCTTTAGCCTATAGATGGCATCTAAATAGCGGTGAAGGTACAAATACAAAGGCAGAACTCATGGGAATATGGGCCACTCTTACTCTGGCTCTTCATCTAGCCCTCCCAAAACTTCAAGCACTGGGCGACTCCAAGGTAATTATAGATTGGCTCAATAATAGAGGAAGCTTATCGGCTAGTCCTATCGAAGGGTGGAAGCATAGAACAAAGGAGCTTATAAATAAATTTAGGGTAGTTAGATTCCACCACATTTTCAGAGAATTCAATAAGGAGGCATACCAGCTCTCTAAACAAACTCTCCATAATCCTGAGGGAAGAATTACATACTATTGTTGGCATGTTTACAGGCAGAGTGTGCTTTTCATTGATGGAAAGATCAGAGTGTGCATCGATGGAAAAACAGGAACAACGTAAGCTCAGGTGAAGAAGCAAACAATATGTAGAGATCAAAGCTCAAGAGAGATAGCAATTTCCAAAAGCTCACATGAGGTCCAAGTCATCAGGACTCGCAAAAGGATCAAAGGTCGAGGCCTTTGACACATAAATTCTTCCAAGTCGGGAGGAAGCATAAGCTCAAGAGGAGGAGCGACAGTGGTCGTTGGATCAGTATCTAGACAGGATGAGCGCGCAGAAAGATCGAGTTGTCGACCTGAGAACATGATCGATGAACAACAATTAGTTCGGGTCTAAAAATGCGAGGAGTTCACACTAAAGAAAGTTTGAGATTTGAAATCTCCAGAATGCGAAGTTTTGTCAACCGTCGGATCAATTTCGAGTGGAAGGACAGGATAAGCTAGCAACGTCACATCACAGAAAGATCGAGTCATTGATCCAAGATCATGATCGAATGAACAACATTCACTTTGGATATAGAGATGCGAGGAGGTTACGCTCTTGAATGTTTGAGATTTGAAATCCCTGGAATGCGAAGTTCCGTCAGTCATCGGATTTGGAGATCATACAATGACCGTTAGATCAGGGAGATCTATGTCAGCAAATCTCATCCTCAAGGACATGTGGCAGACCATGTCAGCAAGGACACGTGGTAGACCACATCAGTAAGGACACATGGCGCAATCAGACAATGACAAGTGTCAAGTTGATTCGACATTTCAGGTACGTGGAAATCACAAATCCGAGTGACACGTGGCATCTTCTCGGCTCGTGACACGTCATTGAGTGACGAAAGAGTTATGTCACTGTGGGAGTTTTTCTTCGGGAGTTTTACCACCAGTACTCGACCAAAGAGCCGAAGTCCCGAATGCCGAAGACCCGAAGTGGATAAGATTCGTCCGATCTGAAGATCACTTCGAGTGTATTCTCGATCGTTGATCGTGTAGTAGGATACGTGTCAACAGAACGTGAACTCTGGGTGAAACTTCTCCAGGAAAACGCGAAGGAGAAAGGTTTGAGATTGTTGAAGGCCGAAGTCCTGGAGCGGAGGATAGTCGTTGGATTAAAGAGGACACGCGTCAGTAGATTGTCATCTCTGGGAAAATGAAAAGGAGAAATATTCGAGATTGTCAAAGGCTGAAGTCCCGGAGAGGAGGATAGTCGTTGGATTAAAGAGGACACGCATCAGTAGATTGTCATCTCTGGGAAAACGTGAAGGAGAAAGGTTTGATATTGTTTAAGTGTCGAAGTCCCGAAGTGAACGAGGACCATTGATCCAAGAGGGACACGCGTCATTGGATTGTGGACTCCGGGTGAAATCCTCCGGGAGCAAACGATAACTTGAGAATTGAAACTCCCAGATCTTGGATCGCGAAATCGATCTCGCCCGTTGGGTTGAAGGTACAAGTGTGATCTGATCGCTGAGACCAAGGATTGCGCATGGACAAAGGAAAGAAGGCAGAGTCGTCGATTGAAGAGGACAGATGTCAGCAGATCTTCCATTCCGGAAGATATCCAGTCAGCAACAATAGGGTTTGAGAGTTGAATCTCCCAGAACCCAGATCATGAAGGAAACCTCGGTCGTTAATGGAGGAAGGAGAGATCTGGTTCGTGGACTCAAGAGGACAAATATGAACCATCCATTCAAGAGCACCGTCAAGATCATGAGATCGACATTCGTGCTCCATTGCGGGCCCAGAACATGCTCAAGCCTTAATTTTTCGTAAGCGGTCCGCAATCGAAACCACGGTTTTGGAGAAAGGACGCGTGGAGGCTCATGGTGATTTGTTGGGCGAAAAGCAGTTTGGTCTAAACCACCTTTGGATGCACCCACAATATCTTGGTCACATGAAGCTCACGGCCCAAGGTCATATCGTGAAATGGAGCCAGCACTCACTAGACAAAAATCAGGAAGAGCCTTTTGAATAAGCGCTTAGTCACCACTGGTCGTCACGCAAAGGAAGGGGCTAGAAGCCAAAGAAGCCATAATTGACTGGCTATAACTGACAGAGAAGACGAAGAGTATCGACTGCCAGAGAAGCTAAGGAATTTCATCATAATGACCATTGATGATGAACTCACATGCACAGAACCGCCAGAGAAGATGAAGAGTTTCCATGATGATCACGAGATGACTCGACGTGAGAAATGGATGCAGAACAGATAAGTGAAAGGGATGTTTCTGTTGGAGCCATGCAGGAGCGAGGAAGAGCTGCAGTGAAAAACCTGAAGGGCAGAACAGTGGCGTTGTGAAGAGCATGCAGAGGTATTGCGCATGAAGGATGCAGAAGGTGCACAGAGAGTATAGAAATGCAGAACAGAGAAGAGATGGGTGTTGTTGTTGAGAGTGATTCATGTGAGTAGAGAGACACGGATGCAAGAGAGAAAAGCAGTGTAGAAGAACAGTGATGAGACTGGTAAGCCATAGATAAACATTGTATCACTGTGATAAAGTTATAAAAAGAAAAGATTTATATTTCAAGGAGGTAGGGAGGTGCTAGGGAGGACTGGTGTCCTCAAAGTTTCAAGTGGGTGCTTGAACACAGGGAGTTGTAGCTTCCATCTGGTATCAACCAGAAAAACCAGGGTGACAGGGTGGTGCAAGGGAGAACTATTGTTCTCTGTTATACAGGTTGGTGCCTGTGTGACTAGAAGTTGGTGCTTCCATCCAGTTGGTGTTGGAACACTCAGGGAGTTGGTGCTTCCTTTTAGTGGGTGCTAGAGAAACCAAAGAGTTGGTGCTCTCAGCAAGTTGTTGCTTGTAAAATAGAGGTTGTAGCCTCAAGAGGAGTTGGAGCTCATAAGAATGATAATGTAAAGAAAATAAAGATTGCTTATCATATCAAGATGAAGAGGTTTTTCCCTTTATGGGTTTCCTTAGGAAATATCAGTCTCTGTATATTTCATGTGTGTGATTGATGTTTAATATTCTATTGCTTACTTCCCTGCATCATTGTGATTGCCATTAAGTGTTTTGTAAAGAGTTTAAAATGGGCATATTGTTTAAGCACAGTAACAATTGATTCACCCCCCCCGTCCCCCCTCTCAGTTGTCCAACAACTACTTATGGGAACTTGGAGGCTTAGGTCCCTTGAACCACCTGGCCATGTACTGATATATCTTTTATCAAATCTTTTGAGACAGTTATTCCAATTTTTTTTGGTTAGGTTCATGACTATCACGAGTATGTTAACTCTTGTGATTCTTCATTTGAATTATGTGTTTCCCTGCGTCATGTAAGCAATCAAAAGACTGAATTGCTCCTTTTTGGCTAATCTTATTATCAGTCATGTTAGGGCTGGGCTTTTGCTATGGAAGAAATATGTAAATAAAATTATATCTTAATATAATTTTGAGCTAATTTTCTATTGGAAAAAATGTTAACACCCTTGTTTCAACATTTTGGTATCATTCTCGATCTCATTTGTTATGGGTTACAATAGCAGTAAATTGTATTAAATTTAAATTTTGTTTTTTGATCTCATTTGTTTTTGGTTACAATAGTAGTAAATTGTATTAAATTTAAATTTTATTTTTACGTGAAGTATGAAATATTTTTTTTCATGTTTTTAACAAAATCACAAAAATAAATAAAATTAAATTTGTAAAATAATTAAATTTGTTAATATAAAATAAAATACAACTACTAGAAGATTGTAATCCTCCCCTCTAAGGTTCAGCTCTCACTAATGACATATTAATGACATATTGTGCTCTTCATAAGAAAATTATCGATATTTCCCTAAGCCATAAAAAATCTAATTTACTTTAAGTACTATCCTTAGAATAAAAGAAAGTACCTACAAAATTAATGAG
>SNQJ01S0003976.1:85876-115520 GCA_010110895.2 Picea sitchensis | reverse complement strand
TTGCTAATTTTCTTAATATATTTTTATTTTGAAAATTTATATATATTTAATTTTTAAACATTTTATCTAATAATATTATTTTTTATTAAATTTAAATAATAATAATAAAATATTTACCCTTTATTTTTATTTTTACTTAACAACAAATTTCAAATAAAATAATACTTAGAAAATAAAAATAATTTTATAAAATCAAATTTATATAAAAAATAAAATAAAATAAAAAACCATAATCAATATAATAAAAAAACAAACTTAAGTTTTTATCATTATATTGTTTGTTTGTTTTTATTTGCGATATATATGTGTGGAGGGGATAGCTCCTAGTGTGATCCCATAAACCTCGTGAACGTCATAGAATGAAGTAAGAGATTCCACATAGTACCTTGCAACCCTATGTGGGATCCACATGGGCATTGGACCACATCGAGGGAGGGCCCAATGCAACGCCCCAATATTTAACAAAACTTTTAAAGCTTTTCTTTATGTTTTGTTATTTCTTTGTTTTTTTAAGGATGGTTTTGAGTTTTTAAAATCAATTTTAACATTATATTTTCATATCTATTTTGTTTGTTTGAAAAAAAATTCCTTTGATGTAAAATGCAATTTTAATAAAATTTAATATTATTAATTTTAATGATGTTTTCACTTTCCAAATATCATTAGATACCAACAAATTTGAAAATTTTAATATTATTAATTTTAATAATGTTTTCACTTTCCAAATATCATTAGATACCAACAAATTTGGAAAATGAATTTTTTTTAAACTTCATTTTATTTACTTGCAATTTTAATAAAATTTAATATTATTAATTTTAATGATGTTTTCACTTTCCAAATATCATTAGATACCAACAAATTTGGAAAATAAAGTTTTTTTTTTAAACTTCATTCAATTTTAATAAAATTTAATATTATTAATTTTAATGATGTTTTCACTTTCCAAATATCATTAGATACCAACAAATTTGGAAAATGAAGTTTTTTTTTTAAACTTTTTTTTTTTTACTAAATGTTTTTTTAAGTTTATAAATTTTTTATTTACTTAAAACATGTATTGTATACTTTGTGTATAATACCTATTTTGGAAATATCATCACATTTATATAAAAAAAATATTTACTAAATACTTCTTTTTTAAGTTTATAAATTTTTTATTTACTTAAAACATGTATAATTTGTGTATAATGTTTATTTTGGAAATATCATCAAGTTTAAAAAAAAAAAATGTTAATTTAAAAAAAAAACTTTCAAAAAATGACAAGTTTTTATTTTTTCTTAAAATATGTTATTTATATTCATCAAATTGATCATAAATTTATTTAGTTTATCGATAGTCAATATACACAATCTCAATCTCAAGTTCAATGTCAAGTTTCTATCCTATTTCATGAATGTACTCCAAGTAGATATACACTTAGAGTAACATAGTGTTTATTAAGTAGTTTTTACAATTATAATTTTCAACTCTAATAGTTTTAGTTTTAGCTACAGTAAATGCTCATATAGCGTTATATTCTTTCCTAATTCTCATTTCTCTATCAAAGATAGCTAGTTTCACCTTATTAAACTCTTTTTAAAGACCACCCTATTGATAGTCCCTTCTTCCTTATCCCGCCATCATCAAAAAAAAATTGATGAATCTAAATATGTGGAATCATAGGATGACTTCCTCGATCCTCAATGCTTCAATCAAAATATCTACTTCCATCATCTTCATTCCTCTTTTGTAATTGCCTATATATTTTTACTAGATTCTAAAGTAACACTTTATCCCTCTAATTATGTTCTTCATGAACCTTAAACATACACTCTAAGATGTTTTTCACAATCTCAACAATATTAGCAAGTATTTCATGGTGCTTATTCCCATTGGTATTCTTTTCTCCTTGTTTTCATTGAAACTATGGGAATATGACACATCATGGCAACAACCCTTTACTCAAATCTAAAAATTTCCAATAATTTTTACTACAAATAAACTATCACACTACAAATAAATTTGATTTTGTATCATGCTACAAATAAATTTGATTTTGTATCAAGCTACAAATAAACTATCTTTCATTGTAAATAGAATTATACATAGTGAATTTTTTAAGCTTGAAGTATCTTTCATTGTAAATAGAATTATACATAGTAAATTTTAGTGAATTTTTTAAACTTGATCTCTTCAATAGACATATTTAGCTTCTTTTTTTTCCACTAGAGAGATTCATAAAAAGATTTTTCATTCTCTCTTTCAACTTTAATGATTCTATTTTTTATACTAGATAAAATCACATTTAGAATATTGCCAATATCATCATCTCTCTTTCAACCGTAATGATTCTATTTTTTATACTAGAAAAAATCACATTTAGACTATTGCCAATATATCATCCTCTTCACTCAACAAAAATTCATATGAACAATTCCACCTCATTTACTATACAAATCAATCCATATGAGCAATTCCACCTCATTTACTATACAAGTCAATCAAACCCCGCTCTAAATGGATTCAAACCTTCTTTAAATGGATTCAAACATAGGAATTTTTTATGAATTGAACCTCTTCCATCATTGTAAGGCCGCATCAATGGACATGCTATCATAACTCTTTACATTCCACATTACATATTAACCATATCAATAATTATATTTCCTTTACAAATCAGAATGTCGTGATAGTAATTCCACCTCCTCTGCTAGGCAAAATTCCATGTCAATCATTCTACCTCCTTCACTAGATAGAATTGGAGTTATAATTGAGTTATACAATTATAGGAAATCCCAAATTTTTCATATACATCTCGATCATCCAAGTTTCTTCAGTAAGCAAATTAATAATTTTACAACATATTACACCTTCTTGAGGGTCCATGATAACCACATCTTATCCATGGAATGAATGCTTAGGAAACTTACCAAAATTTTATAATTTCTTCTACATTGCTCAATTACACTCCATTGAGCTTAATGTCCCATCCTTTGATACACAAACTATTTAGAGAATTTTGGGGAAATTTGTCTACATATCACAAGAATGATTACTCTAGAATAACACTCTTTTGAATCCTTAGCATTGTAGATGATCACTAATATCTTATCCCACAACTTCAACAATGATTGCAACATTAAGTGTTACTCTTAATATGAACAAATAATTTTTCATAAAAGGGTTTCAAAGTTTAAGAATTTCTTTAACACCATTCAAATAGATTTTTAATGTTTTTATCTATTCAAATAATTTGATTTTATATTTCCTTCTTGATTTCATCTAAAAAAAGAATTATATTAAACATAGTCTATAAGTGAAATTTAACCTCTAAAATTTTACCCTAAACTACCTACAAGATAAGATTTTTACAAAAAATTGTTCAAAGAATCACTTTTTTACACATTATATGTGGTCCTTGTGTCACTTAATTATATTCTCATTTCTCTCTATATTATACTACCTTGTGTGAGTGAGTTATACTCTTTTCACTATGTATCTTTTCAGCAATCAACTCCATATACTCATATCCTTTTCTTTTATTATATTGTCACGCCATAAATTCAAATTGTTGGGAGTGTAGTATTAAGGCACTCTGTTATGTGAAGTTATTGGTTCAAAACCCTCAACTTACCTTGTGTGTCATGTGAGAGGTCATATTGGCATGCCACGTATCAGACGAGTATCATGCCTAACTAATTGTCGATTCCACCATTGACCCAAAAAATAATAATAATAATAATAATAGAAAAACCTTTGATAAGTGTTATGTTTACCATTTAAAAGTAAATATGAACCACACATCATATGCCTATTCCCATGATGCCTAAATATGATTTTTAATCCGTTGTGCAATGCACGCCTCCTTTGACATTTGAGTATTTTAACTATTTTAATCTAACCAGCAGCGTAGGATCCACCATTTCCACGCCCATTATTACAAGTGCGTTATTTTCTCTTCTTAAAGTCAAATTATGGAAATAATCTTTGCTTTTAGCATATTTTATTTTGAAAGCCTTGGCCATATTTCAATATCAAATTACAAAGGTCATGATAAGTATGGCATGTGCACTGAATTTGTACGCACTCTTATTTGAGGTTTACCTACTCTTTTTAGGACCACGTTGTTATGTGGAAAGTAAGGAAAGTAAATATTTACACAAGTTGGAAAAGTAAATATTTACACAAGTTGGAAAAGTAAATAAGTATTTTGGTTGATTACACAAATACACAAGTAATATTTGTTGGTTAGGGGGATTTAATTGATGAAAAAAGAAAGACATAAGGGGAAAGTGTCATTGAAACCCTATTGTAAGGGATAAAAATAAAATGGCTATATTATTGTGAAAGAGAATATAGCAATTTTTTTCATTTAAGAGCCTGTATACATCAATTTCCTTCATTTCCTAGGCTTGTATACAACATGATTGATTTAAGGTATAAAACACAAGGCAATGTATGTATCGTTCACTATAAATAAATATTTTGGATAGAATTTTCATAAATATTATTATGATTATTATGTGTTTTATTATTTTTTATAAAAGAGATTTTTTTTTTATCTTCGATGTTGTGTTTGAACATAAGTAGAAAGGGTTGACAATGCATAAGAGTTATAAATAGGTTATTTTTATTAATATATTTAGTAATTAAATCATTATTTAACAAAATTGAAAGTATTTAATAGTGAGTTTTTTTTTTGTTTTTTGTTTGGCTTTAAAGCACTCTTAGTATATGTTCGAAATCAATTGTTATTTTCTTTTATAAAATTAAGTACTTATTGGGGATTTTAAATATGAGTGTATCACAAGGTAGCAATGTCTGCTTGAGAAAAGCCCTAGAGCTTCTAAACATGATCGTGAGGAATCATATCTATACAAACACCTGTTTAAGATTGAGATGTAGAAATTTGATTGTGCACGCATCAAAAATTCAGTCAAATGGCTAAAATAAATATTGTCTTGCATAACATCCCTACACACAAACAGATTCACATTGCATCTTTATACATAGAGGCATGTCCTTTCTAGTGGTATCAATGGATCACGAGAAAACCAAGGCCATGGTCTTAGGGGGGATTTAAATTAGACTTAGTCAATCAATATGGTAGTACTTGGGGTAATTATTATTTTACATAAGTGGTTACAAAAAAAGAGAGAATATCCATGAATCATAAGGCCATCACAAGACAAATAATTAGCTCACCATCGAGAAATGAAGTTGCAGTAAATAATAATGAAAGTATAAAATAACAACCTCACATTCCTTCATTCACCAAGCAAAGGATTAATTGGGAGTATAGTAAAGAGACAAGTCACATAATTGGGAGTATAGTAAAGAGACAAGTTACAAATTAGATTAATGAAAACTCCTTATAAATTCCATTGTGCTATTAATAAGTGCTCAAAATTTATCCTTTTTCTAAGTGGAGTGCCAACAATGATCAATGCAAGGAGCCTTGTTTTGAAAAATTCAGTTCCAAGCACTAAAAAAGAGCCTTTAATCGAGAGTTTATTCCAATGAAAAATCCTACATCAAATTTAGGTGTTGATAAAAGAGAGGGGGAAATATTCGGTTCTCTCTACATCTACCAAAGAGGGGCCTTCATTTCCAAGAGAAGTGCTAGCCATGACTGAAGCATTGGTCATTATTTTGCAATCACCACTTTCACTTGCCTAGTATTGTAGCGTACCAATTTGCTACCCAGGTTCCTCAACCTCTCAGTTTACCATTATACATGGAATTTTACATAATTGGTAAAATCATTATAAGCACATGCATTTAAGCAATTAAACACACTTAATTCTCAGAGTGAAATATATATGGTTACTGCTATAATTAATCTAGTCATAGCATTCATCATTAATTCATTTACCTGTTGGAGAAAACATGATAATATATACAGCCTTGGTCGTGCCAAATGTGTTAAAACGTAATTTAGAATACTTATCTTTTATTTGTTGTAGCATCCACCAACCAAGTGCGGGAGCCTTCCACGAACCTCCCGACCTTAGACCACCTTTGTTCATCATCTCAGCGGTGAGTCACCCAGCTGGGACCGAGCTCCACCAAGGCAAGGAATCTGGGCTTCGGTGAGGTCACCGGGGAAGATAACACATACACCTCACCAGGAAGAAAAATCTCCCAGGAATATCCCACGCTCAATACCCACAGACCCTCATTCCCCAAAATCCTGTTCCACCCGAGGAGAGTGCAACTTCTCTATCACTGGGCGGTCAGCAGGTTCTTGATCTCCCTTACGTTGGGTTATAGGAATAGACCGGACTGGAATTCTTTGGGTTCTATGGCAGCTACAGGTATTTCTCTCGGGAGTTCTCTTCTCCTCTGCGCACTCTCTCACCGGAGGAGTCACTCCGCGGGGACAACAAGACTCCGCAGGTCCAATGTCTGTAGCGGTCCCAACAACTCCGCGGGAAGCGATTACGAGGCCTCCCAAATCGGTTGTTGATCACGGGATGATCTCCGCGGTCATGATTTACGAGCGGGGGACTCCCGCCCACCGGGCGGCTCATCTTTTCCCCAGCCGGGATTCTTCCATTAGAGTCCAACATAGGCTTCCCATTGAGAAAATGCACACAAGGGATTACTAATGGCTCCTTTGGGCCGAGGGGGTGTACGGATTCTTCCATAGAAACCGCAGGCTCTTTCTCTGCCTTAGCGGACATGCAGCGGCTTCTTGCGGTGCTCTTCCTGTTCCCTCCGGACAATCCGGGTCGAGATGGGTCGAACCCCCTTCTGACTTCTTTGTCTCACCGGTTTTTATTGCATGCACCGGGGGTTGACACTTGTCACCACGGGAACTGTGTTTTTCTTAAATGGCTTAACTTCCTCCCACCACTTGAGACTCCGCGGGTCCCTCAAAGGAACAGGATAAAGAACATATCTTTTGAAACAATATTAAAATGTTATTTCCAGGTTTAAGCCTAAATCATCACTCAACCCCTTTCCCACCTTTCATTGATCCCTTGCCCGATGCAGCGGGCAGCTCAGGTCCCCATCACTCTTTCATGACAATTGATTACGCAGCTGGCCGTGTTATATTTTGATGGTGACACGCATGCATACAAGTGCATCGGGCTCTTGGCCTTCAACACTTAGGCTCCTGGCTAACCAAAGACTCATAGCCCTCTGACTTATTCAAGGCTTAGCTCCACCAACCTATAGAAATGGCTACAATTCTTTGCATATAACATGATGCACTTAGCGGGGCTGTTGCTTAGGGACACTACAATCCCCTCCCGCTTATTTATGCAGCGTCCTCGGTGCAACACGATATACGTGTGTCCTTCAAAATTTTCAAAGATCACGAAGATTGCTACGCGTAATATCTGCATGCTCTCCCATCTTCGTGTCCACCGGGACCCGTGCAGGGTCCATTGGACCTTTACAATTTCTATGGCTCGATTCCGTAGTTTCTTGATCTTCCATCCATTATGCACGGGGATGCACTTATGGGACATATACAGTTTCCACTTGAATCACATTCTAATCGATAATATGATTAGCATCGGTACATATTTCTTAAGTAGTGAAACATAAAACACATTATATACATTCATGGAAGCAAGCAATGAAAACATGTATGAAACTATCCATATTCTATCCAATATCTCAAACGGACCACAAAATCTTGCTGCCAACTTGGCAACTTCCCAATTCGGGGAACTCTGTTAGTTTTCACTTTCAGGAAAACGCTACCCTTTGAATTCTCTATGGGTTACGTTACTGCTCGGTAGTAACTTTTACACCTATCACGGAAGGCCTTCAAGATTGTTTAATTTTTATTATTCGATCTTCCATCTCTTTGAGTAGATTAGGCCCAACTTCTTCGTGCAATGGTGGATTATCCCGACTCCTTTACGGTGTGTTACTTTCTACCATCTGATTGCTTGAATGGGCTCATCTTGAGATGCATGGGTACCCATTATTGTGAATTCTACCAAATGCGGTAGTCTTACTTTGATGGTTTATCCATCACGCGTCTCGACGTATTGATTTACTCACATTTTACTCTTTAAATGCATCCCTGGACTGGGGATGATATCTTGTACTAAATTTCAGATTCGTTCAGAATCCTTGAGCAGTCCCTCTCGAGGAAATTGAAGTGAATTTGGGTCCCTATCAAACACAATTGTCTTAGAAATTCCCGAGCGTGCAACTTCTTTTAAAGATATATCAGCAACATCTGGCGCTCTGTGGAGTGGTTTTCAGTAGAATAGATAAAACTTTGATGGCTTGTCCACTACTGCTTATGATTGAATCAGCTGCTACTTGCGCATTGGAGCGATCCAGGTAATTAAAATCCATGGTTATCACCTCCCATTTCCACTCGAGGAATAGGTAAAGGGCTGCAACAACCTGGCACGGGTATGCGTACCGATATGACCTTCACGGAATTCATACAATGCGGCGATGTATTCAGCAACTTCCTTCTTCATACCGGGCCAAAAATAATGGATTTTGAATGCTGCCACAGTCTTATGATATCCAGGATGGCCAGCATAAACCACATTATGCATTTCTTTTAGAATTACCCGACTTCAATTCTGCGTCATTAGGTACCCATACCTTTCTGTTTTTATACAGTAGACCGTGAGTTTCAAGGCATAGCCTTTCTCGATTCATTGGACTTTCTGTTGTTGTAAGCGCCACAAGATTTCTGTCTTGCAAATCAACGTTGCGGCTTCAAAATTCGGTCTTTCAACTTCGGTTACGTACATACTAATGGTTGGCAGCATGTAATTCTTTTCTAGCGAGTGCATATTACCCTTTATTATCTTTCCCTTTGATATACGATATCAAAGTCATATTCCTACAGTTTTCTAACCCACTTATATTTGTGCGGCATTTAAGGTTAATTTGATCAAATAAGTATTTAGAATGGCCCAGTAGTGCGTTCTTAATTCCGAGATCTCTTGCCCATGGAGGTAATGTCTCCGAAACCTCAGCATGGACAAGCTAACTTGACTCTAAATTGTAATTGGCATAATTCTTTTCATGCTCTTTAGCTGGGTTCATAACAATTACAAATCCCTCTTGGTGAGAACTCCTCCCGACCCCTCCTGCCTTGTCTGACCATACTCACTATGAAATCCTTACTTGGATCAGCAATCTTGAGAATTGAAGCAGCTAGTGATGTTTGCTTCAATTCTTTGGAAGCTATTTTCCTCACATTATTCGAGTCGGAACTTCTTCTCCTTCTTTTGCAAGAGGTGATGGCATAAAGCTATCGCCCGAAAGGAGAAATCCGACCCTATAAAGACCTCCTATAATGGCACCGCGAGGATCTAATACATTTACATTTCTTGGTGTTGGCCGCTCTTGAATGGCCTTTACCTTCGCAGGATCCACAACAATCCCCTCTTAAAGCGTATGTCCCAAATGTGGATTTGCTTTTGGTGAAATGAGCGCGCTCAATTTTTGCATAAAGCGGTGTTCCTCTCAACACTGCGGTACCATTCTAAGATGTTGTTCGTGTTCTTCCCTGTCTTGGAGTACACCAAGATATAGATCCAAGAGACTATGGCCAGACTTGTCAGGATAATTTACAGACACTCCGTTCATTGGGCATATGAAGGCGGCCGAGTTGGACAATCAGCGGCTTACTGTAAATTCATAATGAACGTATCTTGTTCTGAAGGCAGTCTTGCGATGTCTTCATCTTTTATCCTCCTTGATGATATCCAGGATCCGAAGATATTTTATCGTGCATCCTTCAAGCTGATCAAAGATAATGTCCTTGGAGGATATTTTGTTCTTAGCGTTGACTTTATTCAAGCGCGAGTCAATACACGGCCTCAACGTCCATGCCGCTGCCGAATAGAATTTGGGCTCCTGCAGTGACTTATATGTTGGGACGAATGTAGCCTTTCTTCAAGAGCTCTTAGAACTCACGGTTGCAACTCTTTGACTCACGGTGTGCTCATCCTATAAGGAGCTTTGAAAACTGGAGCTGCTCCAGGCAAAAGATTTATAGAAAAATCGATGTAATGTCCCTCTTTGGAGTCGAACCTCACGAAATGTATGTAAATTCATTGGAGCACTTAAATTGGTCTTCCAATTCAGGACTACATCTTGGAATGCTTACTTCCGCGGTGCAAACCGTTAATGACCCTTTAGGTGACATTTCTTAGGTTGCATGGTGAGATTTCTCTAACGGCCTCTTATTACAGGAATTCCTTGAATTTTGTTACACGAATTCCTTCTTAGTTCAAACATGTGAACCTCTTATTTAGGCAATCCAAAAGGGCATGGTGCTGGTCCAACAAGTCCATCCCAGTTAAACAATCATATGAGCCTAAATGTTCAGGAACTGACCTTAGTGCTCATTCCATTCATGTCGAGCAGGACTTAACCAATTCGGTGACCTTCCTCTTGGTCCCTGGCTAGTACGCTAACTAAGACTTCTCATGTTTTATCCTCTCATTAGATGCATGCTTTCTACCACTCTGGGATCTACATAACTATGAGCCCACGAATCAGTCGAATAACAAGCGGTTGGTTGTTAATCATACCTTCCACTTCAATGTATGTGATTGAAATTCTACTCTTATTGTCCAGTGCGTAGATCTCGACATTCTGTACGCCATATCCTCCTTGTTTGAAACTGAGCGGCGTAGACGATTCTTGCTTTGTCCTTTTACGTGGGGCTGAGTCCTAAGTACTATGATTTGCTATGACTGACACTCCATGGTTGGAGGCCTTGACTTTTGTTCACTACCTTCAACTTTACTGGGCTCTTTAAAGGTTGAAGCTAAGGGGTGTTTACGAAAAGGAAGAACTTTGCTTCCTTTTATCTCTGTTCTTTCTTAAACCTCTTACGGTTTTCCCAAGTATACGAAGATAGGCTTTTCTCTCTGTTGTTCGTGTAGGCGTTTCTCCCTTCTTATGGTCTCTTCCATGGTCTTCTGGCAGGATCATCATATTGAATCTTGTCCCCAATGGAAGGTGTGAATCCACTTAGATACCTCTGGGTACCCGGTACCGATCCTTGAAAGGCCGGAACATATGGCCAGTTCTAGAAAATTTAGTTCATACTCATCAATGGTCATGTTGCGGAGTTTGAGTTCGAAGACTCCATCTTTCTATCATAGTGCACCTTTTAGTCGGTGTTTCTTCCAGTAGCACGAATTCCTTCAAGTGACACTACTCTTTTCTCTTTGATGTCTTTTGCATGAACTGATCCCACCACATGATGCCTTTCCTTTGGTTGGTGCATTGAAATTCTTCCTTCTGCACGGGCAGAATAATTATGCAGTTTGGAAATATTTCTTCATGCCAAACAACCATGTCTCGGCATCCTCCTCCTTCTTATGCTCCCCATCAAGCGTTGGAGGTTTAATTTTATTCATCTCTCCTTTCAATTCCTCCCTTCCAGTTTCCGATGTTTTTACATTGGGTGATGAACTATTTCTTTGGTAATGTCTTTTGCCGAGCGTTAGGGGCCATTTGTGATGTCGGCTATCACCCTCGACCTGCTTCTTCTCCATAGCAGGTTCGCGACTCTCTGTCGTTACTTGAGTCCTCTTCCTTTCTCAAGTTTCTTCTCTATTCTTCGGACCTACGCAGAATCTTGAGTTTAATTTCCCTTAGATCCTTGACTTTCCTTGAGCTTTTGGCTATGTTCGGCAGCTCCTTGGCCTCTCTTTGTAGCCCTTCAATGATTTTCATCATATGTCCTTCCTTATCCATCTCTTTTTCCATGCCCATTGGTCTTGATCCCTGAGCTCCTTGATTAACATCCTTCCTTCTTGATCATGCATTTCGGGGATAATTGGCATTCTTCCCCACTCCATACTTAGCGTCGATTGTCTGGAGTTTTGACCTCTGTATTGGAACCTGCTTGTGCAATCAATTCAAATTGTGGGGCCATTAAACCAGCAGAATATCCCACAATATTCATAATTATTACGAACAAAGGTAGAAAGTTATTTCAACTACACAAGTTTTAGGGATTCACGTAGCTCGTGGTTTTAGTTAATGAAACTTCAATTCGATTATTTGGACCTCAAGTTTTGAGTTTACTTAATTCAGACATGCGGCGGTTTTACTTTCCTCTCAGTTCCCGATCTCAGATAAGCCTTTTTTTCTTTTTTTTACGTGCTATCCCTCCTAGGCCTGGCCCTTGACTCATGTGACCATGAGCCAAGACCGTGGGCATTTCCCTCAAGTGACTATCCCTGTCAGAGTTTCGACACTTGCTCTATCGACAGGCGCATGTCCTCACAACCCCCAATTCTCCGATCTCGTGTACGCCAAGCACCAGTAAGCCCTGTTGATGTGATGGTTGTCGTGACGAGGCCTTATCCCTTATGGGGTTGGAACTTTACCAAATGAATGCATGCAAGCGTTTGACAATGAATTCCGTTCCCAAATTCGATGGACTCTGTCCGTTCTAGCCCTCCGGGCTAGATCCTCACCACACAACCACACTATATGACCTTAAGCGAACCACTCATCGGGGTTTCGGCGATTTGCGTCATGCTCATGGCTCCACGGGATCTCCGATGGGTCCCGGTCGTTGACTTATCCAGATCGCTATCTGTTACTGTAAGATACCTTTTGTCCTCTGACCGGTGGTCATGCAGCACCTAAACTTTGCTCCGGGGTGGCGTGTAGCGGTTTTCAGATGCTTTCGAAACGCGCCGGATTCTCAATATTACGATGCGGAGTATCCGATGCTTTGGTTTTAACACATCCGCGAATTAGAGTCGGTCCATTATGACCTCTACTCCGTGACCTTACTCAAAGCTCTCATCGGGGTTTTAAGTTTGGGAGTTTCAAAATTAATATGAATCACTTGTCACCGGGGTTCCCGATTTTCCCGATGAAATTCCAACACTGATGGACTCACTCCTTATCGGGACTTTAGATGTAAGGGTGTGGATCTCAACCACATGTCCACTAAATGGTAATTAGGATCTTGTCGCTGAATTTGCGGATCGCGATTTAGTGACAAGATTTCTACGTGCTTTCGAGAACTCACGATTCTCCGGTTAGACTCTCTCTAGGATTCTTACACGTGTCCTCCTTGGAATTCCACGGCTATGATCTATCCTCGGGATTTGAGAAGCGCAAGGTCACCGATTCTCACGAGTTGAATATCAAGGCCTTCTTCGAGATTTCTCCTCTACCAATGAGGACTTAAGTTCCGTGCGACTTTCGTCAACTCGTACGTTTGGCGGTTAATCCCGTAGGGATTTGTCGACTCACGCTCCTCCCGATCTTAAACTACTGTGCAATATCAGAGGTTTTAAACCTCGTGCGTTCTCGAGATCTGGCGGTTGCAAGGGTTGTCTTCCCTCGGGCGGGTCCGGCGGGTCTCCCGCACCATCGGTCGTAAACCTGTCTTCCTGGTGCAGTAGACCATACGGTATTAGTTCCTGACACTGCTATACCTCCTGAGCTCATAAACGTGGTCAAGCAATTACTTGGCCTGCTTTGGAATAAGCCCGACATCGAAGTGGCCATTCGGGCCAATTTCTCCCTCACATTACCCCGGTCCAACGGCCATCCAGCGGCCGCTGGAACCGATTAATGAAACCTTAGCTCGATGCAATTTGGCGTGCCAATTTGCTACCCGAGGTTCCTCAATATCTCAATTTACCATTCTAGCCATGGAATTTTTACCTAATTGGTAAAATCGACATAAGCATGCATTTAAGCGGTAAAACGCACTTAATTCTCAATTAAAACCTTATGTAGATGCTTGCTATAATTAAACCGGTCATAGCATTCATCATTAATTCATTTGCATGATAGAGGAAAACATGATAATATATCTGACCGCAGTGTTGCCAAAACATGTTCAAAACATGATTCAGAATACTTATCTTTTAAAATCTGTAAAAATCACCAACCAAGTGCAGACATTCCACGAACCTCAGGCCAGACCCACTGCTTTGTTCATGACTCAGGAAATTGGGGTCACCCCAGAAATTTGGGACCAGGAAGGCTCCCACCCAGGAAGGCAAGGAATCTGAACTCGGTGGGGTCACGGGAAGACAACACATACATTCAGCAGGAAGAAGCTCTCCCGGGAATCTCCCCGCTCCTTTGCACCCACGGACCTCATTCCCCAGATGCCTATTCCACCCCAGGAGGTGCACCTTCTCTGTCACCTAGGCAGTCCTTGGTGCCAGTCTCCCTTACAGGTTCACGAGGAGCAGACCGGTCCAGATTCTCAGGGTTCTATGGCATTCTGAGGGGATTTCTCGGAGTTCTCTTCTCCCTCTGCAAAATCTCTCACCTGGAGGAGTCGCTAACAAGCCAACAAGCCTCACCTTGATCCAATCTTCTTGGTCAAAACTTCAACTCCGCGGGAAGCAGACCTGAGGCCTCCCAAATGGGTTCAGTAGTCACGGGATGATCTCACGGTCATGATTTCGAAAAAGGGACTCCACGCACCGGCTAGCTCATCTTTTCCCCAATAATGAGGATACTTCCATTGGAGTCCAACAGAGAACTCCCGTTGAAAATGAACCTGCAGGAGTTACTCGAGGCAGAACCTGATTTCGCTCAGCGGGCGAGGTGTACCGCAGTTCTTCCATAGAAACAGGCTCTTTCTCTATAGCCGGTTGTCTGTGGCCTATGCGGTACACTCTTCTGATTCCCTCAGACAATGGGTGAGAATGGAGTCGAACCTTCTTGCTAAGCATCTCGGTTTTATTTGCAGCCTCGGGGGTTGACACTTGTCACCACAGGAGTATGTTCAAGCAAGTAACCTTCCTCCCACCACTTGGGAACTCTGGGTCCCTCAAGGAACTTAGGATAAAGAACATATCTTTTGAAACAATAATAAAATATTATTTCGAGGTTTAAGCCCCTAGACTTCAGCCCTAGGCTCATCCATATTGCCCCACCTTCCATTGATCCCTTGCCGATACGTGAGCAGCTCGGGTCCCCATCACTCTTTCATCGTGAATTCGATGCGCGGTATTTTTTTATTAATTATTTTGCATACATACAAGTACATCAGCAGGGTCCTGGCCTTCCAACATAGGCTCTCCGGCCTAACAAACTCATAAGCCTCGACATTAGAAACTTGGCTCACCGACCTATAGAAGCCTAACAAAACTCATAAGCCTACAGCTTATTCAAAACTTGGCTCACCAGCCTATAGAACATATTTACAATTCTTTGCATATAACATGATCTGCAACGGGGCTCGGCCTTGGGGACACTACAAGTATAATCATCCTCGTTATTTCATTTAATCCATTCAATCATATATGGGTTTTCTAAGATAAGAACTCAAGAAAAATGTTTGACAAAATTAGAGACATGGAATTCCTTGATGGATTAGGAGATGAAGGAGTTCAAAGATACAAATACCATATATAGAGTTATCCTCACTATATAGTTATGAAGGGAAACCATGCACCCTTTGGAAACATTTATCTACTTTCAATAACTCATTCACATAATGTTATTGCAATGTCCTAGATAGTATCTCATGTTAGAAAACTCTAGATAGTATCTCATGCTAGCAAACTCTAATTGTTGCAGTACACTATCTCTAGGTATTAAGGCTTATGTATGTGCATTTGGTTCTTTTGATACATGGAAATATTTTAGGGAAAACATTTTTGAGGGGGGGAGCGTTATTCATACTTCCATGAATATGGTATGTACCTCATTAGGTTTCGAATTAGCATGAGGACATTAGGTAAGGTTGTCATGAATTAGATATTAAATAAAGTTGACCTTATCTTAATTATGTGATAGAGTAATTGAATAAAGGGATAATGTTAGTAGGTGCAAGATGGGTTAGTTAATTTAATGTGACCTAAATCATTAAATAAGACCCTCTATGTTGGTTAATATAATGCACAATTAACTTATTAAATAAGGCCCATGTATATGCTAATAAGGTAATGTGTCCAAGTCATTAAATAAGGTCCCCTAGTGGCCATTGTGATTAGGGTTATGGAATAGGAATATAAATAAGGAGGAAATATCATTGTGTGGATCATTCTGTATCATATCTTTATGTGCTCAACACTATCTGGAGGAAGCTCACTCAAAGTGGCATTGGAGAGTTTCCTGTTGGAATTATTGATTATGTGTTGTCATTGATGGTAGCATGAGTCCAATATGTACAATAATCGGAAGAAGAGGAAGATCACCTTGTGGCAGAAGCAAATCATGATCATTATTGATCAAGATAGGATCAACAGTGATCCTATGACTCTAAATATCAGGAGAGGTAGCATGCAGAGAATCCATGTACAGAAGAAGTAATGAAGCACAAGGAATTAAGATCTTAGGAGAGTTAATGACTAATGTCAGATAATTAAAGAATGCACAAACTGTTATTAAAAGATTAGGAGAAATAACAATGAACATATCAGAAGAAAGAACGTTAATCTAAGCTCAGAAGAGATGACGCACATGAGCCATTCATTCTTATTTCTAGAAAATCTGGGATCGTTAGATCGAGGTGAAGTCAGAGGTTGGGAAGGATTAAAATCTCAACCGTCAGATTTGAAGCAGGATCTTTGGATGGTTTCCCAGCCGTTAGATCAATATTTGATCTAGAGTAAAGTATTAGTTGTTGATCTGGAATAGAAAAGGGGAACCGTTATATCAACCACTGTCAACTCCGACACTGACTACTCGAGAGAAAAGAAGCACAGAATGGGTAAGATTACCCAAAGGCTGAAGTCTCGAAGTGGACATGAGTCATCTGATCCAAGGAACACTTCGGATAATATACCGACCGTTGGATCGAGTAAAGTGGAATGATAGGATAAGAAAAGATGAAGGTCAGAGCCCTGAAGTCCCGAAGTGGACATGAGTCATCTAATCCAAGGAACACTTCGGATAATATACCGACCGTTGGATCAAGTAAAGTGGAATGATAGGATAAGAAAAGATGAAGGTCGGAGCCCCAAAGTCCCGAAGTGAATGAGGACCATCGGATATGGACAATACATGATGGTCATTGGATCAGAATAGTGGTCAGCTTCGGTGCTAACCACTTCGGCAAAAAAGGATTGAGAACATGTAAATTCACCTGAAGGTCAAAGTTCTGAAATCACGAAGTGAAGACATGTAGCACACACATCAAGAGATCCACATCAGCAAGGACACATGGCACAATCAAATGGTGACAAGTGTCAAGGTGCTATTATCATTTCAGGTATGTGTAAGTCACGAATCTATGTGACACATGGCAACCACTCAGTCAGTGCCACGTCAACAAGTGACGTCTGCAGCTACGTCACTTGGGAGTATGTACTTCAGGAGTTTCACCACCAGCAAATGCCCAGAGTCCTGAAGTTCCAAAATGAACGAGAATCGTTCATCGTGCAAGTAAAATCCAACCATCTGATCTACTTTGACGAGTACTCCTAAAGATTGAAGGCCTATGTAGGAGAAATCACCCAAAGCAACGAAGGTCGAAGTCAATGTTGATCGTTGATCTAAGATAACTTTGGGAGCATTCTCAACCATCATATCAGGAGACAGTCAACTCTGGCGCTGATCAACTCCAGTGGAAACTGGAAACATCAATCACCCAAACTTTTCAACCCCCGAAGTCCCGGAGTCCCAAAGTAAATAGTGGTCATCCATATTAACATTTGATTAAGTCATAGCCCTTGATCAAAGTACAATGGAAAGCTAGAGTAAGCGTAAATCATGAAATAACGTTAATCGTTGATCTACTTCGGGAGTATTCTCAACTGATGATCAAGCATACTGGAAGGATAGCGTAAGTGGAGGTGTTAACCGACAGCAAGCGGTCACCACTGCTTTATGACTTATTCGGTAGGTAATCACTCCGGAGGAATTTCTACTCCAGAATCCAGGAGCCACGAATAGCCGAAGTTTCGAAGTAAATGAGAACTGTCCATCTCATTGTGACATTAAAACGTGATCATTGATTTTGATAAGTGATCAAGCACTCTCTTGGCCTAGCACCTGATCACCACCTGCGGTCATATGGAATAAAGAAATATGGGTAAAAGAAGAGGCAGTGCTTAAATTAATAATTTTGTGGTTTTGCGCCTATGGTCATATGAAAATGGTTTGAAGGAAGCACCTCATACAGATTTCATCTCTATAATTCAACAGAGAATTAACACCATAACAATACAAAGAATAGGTGAAAGATCGAATGTGATATGTTGACAAATTGAGGACATAGTAGAAGCATGAGAATGATATAATGAGTCGATCCATATGTGATCAACTCATGAGGGAAAATGAACCAATAGACAGTCATAATTAAAAGATAGTTAAATCATGAAAACATTATGAATAAAGAATAAAAATGAAAAATGATATTAATTAAAGTTTAAATTTATCATTTAAATGAAAAGGTACAATGGTTCAAATATCAAAAGACACAATGCTTCAAATTCACACCAGTTGGAAGACTATATAAACAAGAAAGAATGGTGAGAAGAAGTGTAGTTGAATTTGTTGAAGTATATATATTTATATATAATGGATTGATTGCAGGTTCATTCTATCAGGTTGTTACCTATTTACAAGTTGGGTCTTGTATGAGGATTGGATTCCTCACATCTCAGTTGGATCTGAGATCAACAAGCTGGGACTTGTTATGAGGATTGGATTCCCCATTTATCAGTTGGATATGAGAACTACAAGCTGGGTCTTGTAACAGAGAGTTGGGTCTCCCATAGTTGCTTGAAGTTGAAGATATTCAAAGATTGATCTTATGTATTCATTCAAGTTAAATAAAAGAATAAAATATTTATTCTTTTATATATTGGTTGAGAAAATGAAATAATTATATGTTGTTCAGTTAATTTATGAAAAGTGGAAAATTGTCCAAAGTTTTGTGACATTGATTCACCCCTCCTCCCCCCCCATCTCAATGTCAAGTGTCCATTTCAACAATTGGTATCACAGTGGGTGCATTAAACACAGTTTAAAACATTGAAAGGTAGATTCAGAAGAAATGGGTGGACAAATTGCTATATCCACAAATGAATCTCCCTTACTTGATGGAACATAGTATTCATCATGGAGGGAAAATATGAAAAGATATCTGAAGTCAAGAGGATCTGGAGTTTGGGATTCGGTAGTAAGTAAGCCCTTCCACTTAACTACTTCAAAGAGAAAAACCAAAACTTCAAAGGAAGCAAGGAGAAACAATTCATTAGCCTTAAAAGAAATCCAGGATGGATTGTCAGACCAAGTCAAAGAAAAGATGAGACACTACAAATCTGCTAAAGAATTATAGCTCCAACTAGAAATTTGTTATCAGAATGAAGCATAAGAAGAAGATAAATCCTATCAAAGTAAGGAATAAGACTCAGATAAAGATGATTCCTATCAGAATAAAGAACAAAACTCAGAAGAAGAGAATTATTATCAAGATAAGGAACAAGATAAAGAACAGCAAAATTCCAATCATATTGAAGAACATAATACAGAAAAAGAGATTTCTAATCAGAATGAAATGCAGGATTTGATGCAAACCTCAGTCAACAATGAGGAAAACAACCTCATCAATGATTTGAGGCATACCTCAGTAATCACTAAAGAAAAATTACATAATCTTAAGACTGATGTTACAATTGCAATAGAAGAGATTCGCATGGAACCAGGAAATGGTATACATATTAAAGTTCATATGGAGGCTATTGAAACTCACTCTAGAAGAATTGGAGAAACTTCAACATAAAGAAATTTTTCTACTTCAACAATTAGATCAATCTAGCCATAAAGAGTTTGAACAGAGAGTTCAGCTAGAAGACAAAGAAAAATAGACCAGAAGATTAAATATTGAAGTTGATCAACTGATAAAGGAAATAGAAGAATTGAAAAAACATGATAACAAAAGAAAAGAAGTACTAAAAGAAATAGAAGAATTAGTTAATAGTCTAAACACTCAACTTGAGGAAACTAAAGAAAGTGAAGAAGTCCTTAAGATCCAGTTAACAAGGAAAGAAAATTCTTACCACATGTTGGAATTAGAAATCATCAATTTCAAAAAGATAAATGAAAATACTAATGTAGATATAATGACTCAAATTGAAGAAACCAAGAAAAAGGAAGAAGCCCAGAAGAACCAAATAACTAAAAAGGAAGAATCATGCCAATTTTTTGAATTAGAAGCCATCAACCTCAAAAGGATTCAGCTAGAATACGAGGAAGAAATCAAAATACTGAAAACTAAAGTTTTTGATCTAACAAAAGATATGGAAGAATTGAAGACGTATGACAAATCTATTCAATGAAAAGAAGTCTTGGATGAGACAGAAGAAATAGTCTTCAATCTAAAGACTCAACTTGAACATGCTAAGGAATTGGAAGAAGCCCTGAAGATTCAGTTGACTAAAAAAGAAGAAACATGTCACCAGTTGAAATCAGAAATAATCAACCTTAAGAAGATAAATGAATACAGTAATACAAATCTAAAGATTCAACTCAAGGAGGCCAAGAAAAATCTAGAAGCCCAGAGAATGCAATCATCCAAAAGGGAAGAATTATGTCACATGTTGAAATTAGAAATAGTCAATCTCAAAAATTTGAATGGAAATACAATTAAGCCTATCAATTTCCATAATAGCTCAGCTATCCTAGATAAGATTTGGAACATTCAAAGATTAGTTGATGACAAAATTGGTCATGGATACAATAAGAAATAAGATAGTGACAAGTGGAGCACCATTTACAAACATGTGAAAGGATTAACCTTCTCAAAAGTAAATGGTGCAATCACAAAGCAATTACAAGCCATGAACTTTGTTAAGGAAGGAGGCTATAGAAGTAAAAATGAAGAAGAAAATCAAATGACAGATCTCTCAAGCCAAAATAAAATCAAGAATGGAAACACCTTCAATGGTTATTGCTTTTCTTGTCATAACTTTGGCCATAAAGAAATGGACTGCAAGAAACTAGAGAAATGATATACAAGAAAATTCAAAAACTCAATTAATGTTGGAGATGCAATTTTGTTGGGAACACATCAAAATTTGTCATACAATGAGATGTTACAACTGTGATAGGTTTGGGCACAAATTCCAAAGATGTAGGATTTCAAAAAGTCAATCCTTAAATAAGTCATTCAAGTCAGTGAGAAAACCTAATAAAATTTGCAAGATGAAAGGAGATGGCAAATCTCCAAAAACACAATTAGAAAGAGAAGATCTAAAAAGCAGAATATCTGATAGAGAGATATGGAGAAGAAAATATGAAGGAGAAAGCAAGAAAGATGATATTACACCTGAAAATGAAGAAATTAATAATAAGAAGATGATGGGTGAAGGTCCTAATTAAGAATGTGACATTCAATATGAAATAAATCAAGCCCAAGGAAATGAAGTGCCTATAGAAGAATATGGGAAAATATCAAATTCCGATGATGTCATAATTTGTTAGCCAAAGAAAGAAAATACTTAAAACAAGTTTAAATTGGTTTCTATAAAATCAAAGGATCATGCCAAGAGTTTTTAAAAATAACATTTGGAAAATCTTGACTATCTATAGATTAGTGGTTAAAAGAAAAATCATTGGTAGGGTTAGATGTAGAATACAAGAAGAACAAAAATAGACAAAGAGGAACATCACCTTAGGAGGAGCATGACCTCAAAAGGAGCAAGAAAATATTATTTTTGTCATTTTTGTAAAAAAAGGGGAGAAGAGGAAAAATAAAGGTAGCAGAGAAGTTCAAGGAGTATCATTCAAACAAAGATCAATTGATAACAAAATTGGTATCAATCCTCACTTGATATTCCTGTGAAATATCAAAGAAGAATAAGAAGCAGATCAAAAAGATCAGTAAGATTCATACTCTTGTTCTATTTGACAAAGGAAAGTCAGTAAAAACTCTGGAGGAGTATTTTGGTTATCAAATAAGAAAGTTATTACATTAAGTTTTGAAAGACTTGATCACTACAAGTGGGTATCACTACAAGTCGGTATAAAAAAGACTACTTATTTGAACACGAATATCCCAATGGATTAAGATAAGTAGTTAGTAAAATCCACGAGGGAATAAAAATAGTCAGAGCCTCACTCTTTTTCATTAATGTCAAAGGCAGAAAGAATAGATTGACAAGGCCCAAGTTCATATTTTGGTCAACAACATGCAGACTGACAGAGCTTGATCATAAGGGGAGCAACCCTTTGCCATTGATTTCAAAGGGGGAGAGTAACTTCATAGGAGAGAAGAATCATCACAGGGGGAGTTTGTGTATGAAGTTAGTGTGTTTCCCTCAATGACAAAGGGGGAGATTGTTGGCATTATTGATTATGTGTTTTCATTGATGGCAACATGAGTCCAATATCTACAATAATCGGAAGAAGAGGAAGATCACCTTGTGGCAGAAGCAATTCATGATCATTGTTGATCACGATAGGATCAACAATGATACTATGACTTTAAAGCTCAGGGGAGGTAGCATGCAGAGAATCCATGTACAGAAGAAGTAACAAAGCACAAGGAATTAAGATCTCAGGAGAGTTAATGATTGAAGATCATAGCATAAAAGAATGCACAAACTATTATTAAAAACTCAAGAGAAATAACGATGAACAGATTAGAAGAAAGAACGTTAATCGAAGCTCAGAAGAGATGATGCACAGGAGCCATTCATTCTTATTTCGATAAAATCTAGGATTGTTAGATCGAGGTGAAGTCAGAGGTTGGGAAGGATTAAAATCTCAACTGTCTGATCTAAAGCAGGATCTTTGGATGGTTTCCCAGCCATTACATCAAGATTTGATCTAGATTTAAGTATTAGTCGTTGATATGGAATAGAAAAGGGGAATTGTTAGATCAACAACAGTCAACTCCGGCGCTGACTACTCAGGAGAAAAGAAGCCCAGAACGGGTAATATTACTCAAAGGGCGAAGTCCCAAAGTCAACATGAGTCATCCGATCCAAGGAACACTTCGGATAATATACCAACCATTGGATTGAGTAAAGTGGAAGGATAAGATAAGAAAAGACGAAGGTCAGAGCCCCGAAGTCTCGAACTGAATGAGGACCATCGGATCTGGACAATACATGATGGTCATTGGATCATAATAGTGGTCAACTTCGACGTTTACCACTTCAGCGAAAAAGGATTGAGAACATGTAAATTCACCCGAAGGCTGAAGTTCTGAAGTCACGAAGTGAAGACACGTAGCACAAACATCAAGAGATCCATGTCAGCAGACCACATCAGCAAGGACATGTGGCACAATCAAATCGTGACAAGTGTCAAGGTGCTATTATCATTTCAGGTATGTGTAATTCACGAATCTATGTGACACGTGGCATCCACTCGGTCAGTGCCATGTCAACAAGTGACATCCGCAGCTATGTCACTTCGGAATTATGTACTTCGGGATTTTTTCCACCAGAAAATGCCTGGAGTCTTGAATTTCCAAAATGAACAAGAATCGTTCATCGTGCAAGTAAAATCCCACCATTTGGTCTACTTCGGTGAAATGTACTCTGAAAGATTGAAGGCCTGTATAGAATAAATCACTCGAAGCATTGAAGGCCGAAGTCAATGTTGATGGTTAAGTAAAAGCTCCAAGTGATTGACTGGAAGGTCAAGAGGTCATCTGATAGGAGGTCGAGTGGTATTCTAATGGTTCGTAGCCGACTAAAGTTCAATGGGTAGTCAACTGTAATAGAATCTCGAGATTCACGGGATTGCGTCCAATCATCTAGATGGATCTATAACCAGTTTTTGGCACCATGAATTAGGGTTTTGCATATAGTAAAGCCTATAAATATGCATCATGTAATATTGTAAAAGGTTAATGCTTATAACTCTTAGTGATTGAAACTATCAATTGAGATATATATAATGGTCATGTAGATGTAAGTCAAATTGGTTGTAGGGTTGTCCTTGCATATAGAGAGATAGTATGATCATGATTTTGTCTTAGGTGTATACCAAGGTTAGTCATATAACTCTTTATTCATTGAATGGATAAGACAACAAGAGAGCAAGAGATGCTCAAGGAATGTTGGTTTTTCCCAGTTAAGGATTTCCAAGGTAAAAATCTTTATGTATTGTGTGATTGTCATTGATTAATTTCACTTTAATTATGTCTTCTCTTTCCTAGTTGGTTTAGTGTGAGTATTATTTCTCTACAAGTGGTATTAGAGCTCGTGTTGTTGCTTTGTACAAGTCGTATCAGAGCAAGGTTAAGAAAATATTGGATCTAAGCTAAACCTAGTTCAAGTGGGAGTTGTAAGACAATGATCTTTAATTTGTGCTTGAAATAATGGAAAGTAGTTCGAGGATAGAGATCGAAAAATTTAATGGCCATAATTTTGATCTTTGGTAGCTTAAGATGGAATATTTCTTTATAGATCGAGAACTGTGATTCTAAAAATAATTCTGACAGGTATGTCAAAGGAAAAATGGGAGAAACTCAAAAAGAGGGAAATAAGTACGATCCAACTTTGTCTTGTAGATTAGATATTATTGAATGTCTCAAGTGAAGACATTGTAAAGAAATTGTGGGACAAGTTGGGAAGCTTGTATTAGTCAAAATATCTCGTAGACAAGTTATTTATTTGGAAGAAATTGTATCTTCTAAGGATGAGTGATGGGAGCTCAATAACAAAGCACCTGAATGCATTCAATAATGTAATAAATTAGTTATTGTCTGTAAACATTAAAATCACTGAGGAGGAGAAATGTATTAGTCTATTGTGTTATTTTCCATATTCATGTGATAGCTTAGTTGTGGCTATCAGGAGTAATTCAACCACATTAAATCTTGAAGACATGATTGCATCTCTATTATCAAAGGAAATGAGGTGGAAGGCCATGGAAGGATCGACCAAGGATGCCTTGATGATGAGAGGTCAACCGATTGACAAAGGAAAAGGAAAATTCTCTGGTTGAAAGTCGAAATAGAAGGGTACATCTAAATCCCTAGTTCAGTCGGAGGGAAGATCCTAGAAATGCGGTAAAGCTGGCCATTATAAGAAATAATGAAAATCAAAAGCAACTGAGAATAGTCCAGGATCCAACGAGAATAAATCGATTGAAGGAAATACTTCTTCAGACAAAAAAGGAGACATGTATTTGGAATCAACTAGTACACAATTAGAGCATGAAATTTGGTCGATCGACTCAGGTGCATCTTTCCATAGGACACCTCATAGAGAATGGTTCTATGAATATGAGAGATATGATGGAGGATATGTATTATTGGGGGACAACTTGAAAACCAAAATTGTTGGACGAGGTAGAGTCCAACTATTGCTATAGGATTGGAGGAGTATAACCCTTCCAAGTGTACTACATATTCTTGGTTTGGCAAGAAATATGATATCTTTCCATAAAATGAGTGATGCAAGTGTGGACACTTTATTTCATAAGGATACATGCAAAATGGTTAGGAGAGCGATGGTCTTAATGAGATAAGTTTAGATTGGAATGTTATACAAGTTATTAGGGAGTGTCAACTTGATTGGATGCAACAACATTGTTGTTTCTAAATTTGAATCAACTCTGACTCAACTAGACTCGAATCGGATCAACTTGACTCCATCTGACCCAATTGTTATTCATTAAGTCTACCTGACCATGCTATGGAACTAGAGGATGGGACATATTGGAAAAAAATTACTTCAATCTATGCACAACAAAGGTATGGTTGCAAGTTTTTTGGATTGTAATTTAGAAGTCAATTTATGTGAACATTTCATCTATGGAAAACATAATCGTGTTAGATTCCCATCTGGAGCTACAAGGGAAAAATGGATTTTGGAATTGACACATAGTGATGTGTTTGGGCCTACACCAGTACCTTCACTAGGAGGATCTCTATATTATGTCTCCTTCATAGATGATTTCTCCAAGAAGACATGGCTATATTTCTTGAGGAAGAAATCATATGATTTTGAGAATTTTAAAGAGTTTATATATCTTGTGGAAAACCGAACAAATAAAAGGATCAAGGTGTTGAGAAATGACAATGGAGGTGAGTTATGTTTAAAGTATTTTGAGCATTTCTAAAAGAAATGTGGCATAGACTGCCAAAAATACCACATAATATATCCCACAACAAAATGGAGTTGTTGAAAGAATGAATGGGACATTGATGGAAAAGGAAAGTGTTATAGAAATATTTGCCTCACCATTACTATCTTGCATAGAGGGCCTTTTTCCATTTCCCTATGCAGACTTTTCATCCCTTTTTGATGAATCCAGAGCCAAAAATATACATTTTTCCACATATACGCTCCCTATTAGCTATGCAAGATGTGTATACGTTGGTTGCTCCACTACAGCCCGCGTACATCAGGATTTGTGCCAGAAAATACAAAAATGAAGTCGGATTTCCATGTCACAACAGAAGATCTCTGATCCTTGGCCTTCCACATACTGGAAATGTTCCGACTCGACTCTTCAGTTGCATCCTGAAGGCTATAAGAGCACAATTCCGATCTACGGAAAAGAGGAGAAAGCATTCAACTTTGAGAGCAAAGTTACTCTGGAGAAATTACTTCATATTGAGCCTGCATCCCTTTGTCCCTCAAGTCTGAACACAGTGTTCAGCCCCCAAGCTCTTTCCCTATTGTTGAGAGAACCTCATTGACTCTCTCTTATGAGCTTGCCTTTGGTAGAGGATTGAAGTGGTGGAGGCCCAATTGGAAGGAACTTGGTTTATTGGTTTCGAACCATGCCGACACAAAAGTCGGTAATGTTGTCACTTCTGCTGATCAATTATTAATAGAAATACTCCTTTCCTGTCTTATTGGTATATTGCAAATGTATGATTATTATCCATGGGCATGTTTGTAATGTTTATTGATGGATTATGCTATCTAATGTGCTAACCCCTTTATATCATCACTATATACTTGTTGTGCTCATTTGTTAAGAACTTATTGTAGGTATAAAGCTTTGGGTCAAAATTCTCAACGATGGAACATCATCAAACGTTGGATCGAGGTAGGAATCTTTCTTATCTTGCACATTCGTTCATATAGCATATGTTGGAATTGAGTTGGTTTCTGTAATCATACCTGTCTTTTGTGGTTTACCTTTGGCCATAGAGAGTTTTTCCCTTGTAACAGAAATGGCGACTCCACTGGGGAGAGATATTCCTTCTAAGGGTTGAAGTATTTTTTCTTCTTACATCGCTCTTTTTCCTTTGTGTTTCTTGCCGTATCAATGTTTCACAGATTTTGTTCACTCTGGGTCTGAGTTTCAGCCTCTTTGCCCTTGCCTAGCCTTATTTTGAAGCCTATACGCTCCTTTTGACTTGACAGTTCTGTATACAAGCTTGTTGTCTCACTACAAGAGGCATATGATCTATTCTCCTGAACAGTTGCATATACCTTGTTTCCTTGCTTGGTTGCTCGGTTTGGTAGTTGTTGGGTGGGAGTTGATGATTGTTGAGCCTTCTTAGGTCTCTAAAGTTCCTGTTGAGATTCTCTGGGATGACAGGGAACCTGTTTGGAGTTGACTTTTTGGGTGTAGTATTTCTCATTGTTTTTCATTTTTTATTTGTCCTTGTACCCTGGGTTGTTTGCTTGGCTACTTGGTATTCTGCTTGAATTATCACCTTTTTGCACAACAGAATTTATATATCAAGTTTCTTACCAGTCCATGCATTTTCTTTTTTAGTATATTGAAAATACAAAAAAACAGGCATTTTTGCATTGGTTAACATTTTTGTCTTTGAGCCTTTATCATTAGCTTAGTTCATTTAGCAAAAGATTTTATTTTACTTCTGAATTGCAGAGTTGAAATTGAAAATTGCACTGCTTTTATTAGCATATCATTCATTGAAAAGTTAAAGATAGACTTTGCATTATATTAATATTCATTTTCTTGCAGAGTCATAACATCATGAGTTTCTCCTCCATACCCTTTTGAGTAATCACGGCCAATAAAATTTACGCTTTAAACTAAAATTGATTAGTCACGATTTTATTTGTTAGGGTGCACAAAGTAGTCTAGGATTTAGTGCCTTGGAATAGGATTTTGTGAGTAAACTTCTCCAAGGAAATTAAATCAACATATGTGTCTAAGACAGGGAGTCGAGAAGTCCATTGTATATTTGGTAATATCAGGAGGCTCCGCTCACAACGAAGTTAATCACGAGGTCGCACGAAGTTAGTTGAAGGGATAACCCCTGGATACTCACCTAGCGTCAAAGATATTTTTGTGGATTTATTCGTATTTGGGGATCTTGCTAATGCATATACCTCTGTGAGAGGCAGTGATTTCAAGGTTTCGGACTTTGCTACCCTGCCCATACAGTGATCTGGACTTATGACTACTCGCCTGTGCATTGGTTATACAGTGGTTTATTAGTTACTTGACTTAGGTTTCTCATAGGTTACTTGCAGGGGTTATTCTGCTTGTACCCTGGGTCAAATAGGGGTCGAACAACACATAGCCTTTATGGAGGATTACCTCTCCATGGGGATATGACCGACTGGTTATTAAGCCAACGAGGGCCCCTATAATTGCTTATGTTACCTCCAAACTTTAGCAGGGAGTCTTAGGTCCCTTTTGGACAAGACATACCTTCTTTAGTGAGGGAGGCCACTCAACCACTTTAGCCCATTTGCATGCATATTGGTCGTTTGAATTTTTTATATGCTCTTTGACTACTAGTTGTCCTTAGGATATATTTGTATTTTTTAGAGTCATAAGTCATCATGGATTCAGACCAACTTCCTTGTTGGTCCCGTCAATTGTTACAGATTCCACTGAATTTCGGGTTCTTGCCTTCTAAAAGGCGTAGAATTTTTGGAAGTGGTACACACACATCCACCTTTCAGACTTGTGGTTCCGCAAGGATGAGTATTGAGTCTAATCTTCAAAACACTGTGAGTTCTTTGACTCCCATACCCACTATAGTTAATGGAACCCCTTCAACTTCTGCAACTGCTACAGTTGCAATGCCGAAGGCTTATACCGGTACTATGGCTCGGCCTGTAGTTAATGCTTCATCTCTTGCCTCAAACCCTTTTGGGGGTTTCGGCCACTCACCGAGTTACAATTTTCAGTCCTGTTATCGCACAGTTTGTAGCAAGGTCAAATGGCTAGAAGATAGAGGCCAAATTGGCGTAACAGGAACCTGCCCCACCCAATGTCACCACAATGGGTAGGTTCTTTCTATTTAGGGAGGTTAGGCCCAGGGGAGACGTCCCCGGTAACCTGGGGTTTTGAAGAGGCCAAGGTATAAAGGTATAAGTAACAGTCCCTCCTCACAGGTTACCACCAAGATCAGATAGTCTGGCTAAACAACCAATAATGAAGTGCAACCCCAAATGAGAACACCTGCCCGGATCAAGACAATAGTAAAACAATATATGCAGGCTATAATTCAATGGGTTAGTACTTCATGTAACTATCTGATATCAATATATGAGAAATTATAACAACAGATATCGATGAGATCAATTTTTATCAATAATAGCAATGGAACAATATCAATTCATCAATGAATGTCGAGATGATGTGGCAAACAATATATTTAATCAATCCCCTACTCAATAAATGCTCTTAAACCATCATCTAATTTCTTATCAACAGAAAGTGTTGCGTCAAGATGGAATAACCAAGTATGACGTCAGCCTAATTAGGGTTAGTTAGTTAGTTAGGGTTTCAAATTCAAGAGTTTTAAGAGTTGTTTCAATCACTTTCACTTCAACGTTGGAGGCTAAAGATCAGTGC
>SNQJ01S0003976.1:49488-85866 GCA_010110895.2 Picea sitchensis | reverse complement strand
AGGGTTTTCACCATATTGGACCCTGAAATGATCAGCTTGCAACATAATAGGGGGATCCATAGGTTCATCTGATCCCGAAAAGAAAGTGTCAAAGCGTTCCTTGATGGATGGGATCTTGATTTCTTCTCTCAGGGGAACATTCACATGCATCTTTGATAATTCCCCTTCGAAGTCAAAATTTAGGTCAACCTTACCAGCCTTGGAAGTCTTGGGAAGAAGTATCTCCAAGGGCAGTGGCTTTGCCTGATCAGCAACAGGTTGTTTCGAGTTCTTCCTTCTGTATACTTGAACTTCTTGTTTCTTTATATTTTCTCATGATTCCTGATCCAGGTTGTTCATCACCTCCATCCTTGCTGCTCTGGTTGTTTCCCTTACGGCTTCCTGATGTTCTATATCTGTGATATTTTTCTGAGGGAAACCCATGAAGCAATCCATGTTGTTGACTTGTTGATGGCTAGCATTATAAGGACATTCATGCTCCCATTGTGCTTCACTGCACTCCAGACACCAAGGATTTTCATCAACAACGTTCATAGGGGCCAAGTGTTGAAGGAAAATATCCCTGCTGACAGGTAGATCTCCTCAAAGAGCTAGATTCTTAACTCTAAGACAGAAAGTGCTTATGATGGTCACTGAATTCCTTTTAGATCTAGGTGGACTAGTGTGTGAGGAGGAAGGAGAAAAGAAGTACCTTTTACCGGTGTTTGTCCCTGCACGCTCCGAATTGAGCTCCGATCTTTCGCTCCTTGATAAGCCCTATAGACAAACAAAGTACGACCACTTCCTACTCTATCAAGATTAGTCCGAAATAGATCTATCTACTAAAGAGACAAATTCATGTGATATTGAACATGAATTAGAAAGAAACAGGCCAAGCAAATTATATTAATGAGGACAAAACATTGCTTATAGCCATAGATGGATTGCAGCAGTTTCGTCAAGTCCTCCTTGTCTACCCCTTGATCAAAAGATCCACGATCTGAATGACGATAGCTTCACTGATTGCTCCCTATGAGATCATAGGTCTCTTGCTTCCAAATCATCTCTGTTCCAGCACCACTTGTAAGATCATAAGTTTGGTGTGATTCTCCCTTTTTCAGTCTGCTTTCACCATGAGAAAGCTTGCTTATATAGCCTTGGAGAGGCTCAACAACTTGAGATATCCTTGGGGTGAGTTGAGGATTTTCCTCTTCCAGTTAGAGATATGCCCTAAGATCATGGCTTGACTATGGATTCGAATCCAACTTCCTTCCAAGAATGAAAGGATCCTTCCCCCATTCATCTCAACAACTTAACTACCGCCCAGAATAGGCAGCGCTCCCTCAAAAGGGCCATCAGAGCGCTGTAGCGCTCCCCAGTAGGCTTAAGGGGGGCGCCAACACTCCTAAAGACACCAACACTCCCCAGAAGGTCCAAAGGAGCTTTATAACACTCCCAGACAGTGTAAGGGGGGGCGTCAGCACTCCCAGAAGAGGTATAGGGGAGCGCTCTCCTCCAAAAACTTAGTTTTTTGAGTGTTTTCAGATGACAAAATGTTCATGAGCCCAGTTAACCTTTCCTCCTCTTCTAAATCAAGTGTTTGACATGTGCCAAGTGTCCTCCTGATGTCATTTACAGGCACACCATAGGCATCATGGCAGTATGCTTCCCTGACACTTACGACACTTGTGAGAAAAATGCGACACTTGCGACCTTTGTAATGATGACACTTGTGACACTATCAAAGTGAGTTATTTTTATGTGTGACACCAAGGTATTTGGAACTTCATGCTCATTATTTCACTTGTAAAATTGGTTCCCTTTCTAGAATTGTCCTTTGAACGGGGGCCTGGGTGCTTGGATCTGGGATTTTTCAAGTCTGACAATCTGACTCATCATTTCTTCTTGATTCTTTATGATGCCATCCATGGAGGCTTGTAGCTTGTTGATACAGGTACATAGATCTGAAGTAGACTCAGCGTTGTGTATTATTTTCTGCTTGGTGTCTATTCTCCCCCTTGGGTTAGCAAAAGTATTAATTTTAGATGAAAGGAGGTTCCCTTCTATCTTAGTGGCGAGCTCTTGGGCTTCTTGGATGGACTGGGGTTTTTGTCTCTAAGAAGATACCCTAGTTGACCATTGAAAGATCTAGTGTAAATATGGACAAGATAGTCATCTTTCGGGTGATGGCTTGTGGGAATTCTCTGTAGCAATGTTTTGAATCTGGTGTGAAACTCTCGAATGGACTCATTTTCATACTTAGCAAGGCTATTTAGTTGAGTGAGAAGCATATTAGGGTCTTCTTTGATACTCCATCTTTTGAGAAAGGCCTCTTCAAGTCTATCCATGGTTTTGATGCTTCCGTCAGGAAGGTTGAGGTACCAACACCTTAAGGCATCATAGAGAGTAGCGGAGAACAACTTCATGACCAAATCTTCAGCATCATCACTGATGGGGTGAAGCTGAAAGAATGACCAAAAGTTACTCATATGCTCTTCGACACTGATTGCATCAGTATCGGTGAATTTAGGCAACCACTTCTCATACTTGGGTGGCATTTGCCTAGGGTAGCCTAGTATGGTTGACATGTATAATGCCCTGAAAAGGGTAGATCACCATTGTCTTTGATTTTTAGTTGGGTTCGTTGTAGCGGTCTGAGAGCTAGACATGATTCTTAAAGGAAGGCTCTTCCCAAAAAGTGACTTGACAACATGAGAGTTTAAGGGAGGCTTCCTTCTGAAAGACAAAGGAGGATTAATGAATCTCCTTTTAGTTTGTGGAGTCACCAGATAATTTACTTGAAATGACCAAAGAAAAGGGGGAAAAACACCCTAGTGGAGTCGTCGGGCAAGCTTGTAAGAAAAGGTCTTTGAGGCAAGGCTTACCAAAATATTTGTCATTTGAGGAGAATTGACTCAGTGTTCCCCGACAACGGTGCCAAAATTTTATCGCACAATTTGTAGCTAGGTCAAATGGCTAGAAGATAGAGGCCAAACTGGCGTAACAAAAACCTGCCCCACCCAATGTCACCACAATGGGGAGGTTCTTTCTATTTAGGGAGGTTAGGCCCAGGGGAGACGTCCCCGGTAACCTGGGGTTTTGAAGAGGCCAAGGTATAAAGGTATAAGTAACAGTCCCTCCTCACAGGTTACCACCAAGATCATATAGTCTGGCTAAACAACCAATAATGAAGTGTAGCCCCAAATGAGAACACCTGCTTGGAACAAGACAATATCAAAACAATATATGCAGGCTATTATTCAATGGGTTAGTACTTCATGTAACTATCTGATATCAATATATGAGCAATTATAACAACATATATCGATGAGATCAATGTTTATCAATAATAGCAATGGAACAATATCAATTCATCAATGAATGTCGAGATGATGTGGGAAACAATATATTTAATCAATCCTATACTCAATAAATACTCATAAACCATCATCTAATTGCTTATCAACAGAAAGTGTTGCGTCAAGATGGAATAACCAAGTATGACGTCAGCGTAATTAGGGTTAGTTAGTTAGTTAGGGTTTCAAATTCAAGAGTTTTAAGAGTTGTTTCAATCACTTTCACTTCAACATTGGAGGCTAAAGATCGGTGCCTGGGGTTGTGGAGTCAAAAGGTGAAGGACGCACAACTTGAAGAGGATGAGATTTAAAGGACAAGAGGGAAAGGTTTCAAGGTGCTGCAATGGCAGGGCCTTGAAGAACAAACCCTAGGGGAGAGAGGCTCACTCCAGTGTTGCTTAAGCAAGGCCTTGTGCTCTCTCCTCCTTCCCGGAAAACGGCTAGCTCAAAGATAAGTAAAATCAAGACAAGAGAGTTTAAAGAGGGAAAGTGTTGAAAAGGCAAGGCTCTATCATCAAACCCTAAAATAAAAACGACCCTAGGTGTAGATAACCTAGGCCTGGGACGTCCTCTTTCTCTTGAAATTTAAAAGTATGGCTAGCTTAAGGGAGGAAGATAGAAAGAGTGTAGCAATGGCTAGGCTCTCTTCTTCTTCTTCAATGGCTTAAAAGGTTTTTCTATCAAGGGACATGAGACAACAACCTACTTGTGTGTTTGTCCCCTAGGGTTTTGATTCAGCAATATACATATATAAGTAAAATGCAAGAAATTAAACGACAACCATCCAATCAAGAAGTTTTGCAGAAAAATACTTACAAATCATCAAGAAAATAGCATGCAAACCCTAGTTGTAAACCTTCCTTCAAGAAAAAAACACCATAAATTGCCAAAATCTCCTCTCCAAACAAGTGTGCCTTCCTCAAAATAGCCAATAACTCTAATAGGGCACAAAAAATCATACCTCACTTTGAGAGTGAGTGATGTGTTATGTCAAAATGAGGATAAAACTCTTCAATATATACTGTATCATGACCTTTAATTAAATTTTAGGTCATTAAATTAGCCGACAAGGATTTAAACAAAAATCATATTGTTTTTACATTGAATGTTCTTTTAAAACCCTAAATGAGCAAAAGATGAGATGTCAAGCCCTCTTGAGGGAGACGTTAGGCCCTTTTGGGGCTAGTGCAGCATCTAGAAGCAAGACGTTATCCCTCCTTGGGCTCTTCCAAGCTGCCACACGTGCCAATAACCCTGTCCATATGCCATATGCTCATGATGACATCACAAGCCTCCTGGTGGCGTCATGGGTCATCTGGGGCCAACGTTTCACTGCAAGTGGGTCAACACCCCTAGGTCTGGCTCAGCCAAAGTGCCCCTGATGGAACATCCTCTTCTTCTCTGGTGCAAGACCTCGGTCAAACACTGTCATGTCTCTACCCATGATGGGGTCCCAACAACCATCTGATGGGCTCTTCAGCCCCATGGAGGTCCGAACTAATCATCTCCCCATGTGTACCAGTCCACGTGACACCTATCCGTCGAGCATGGTCCTGCACATCAAAAACTTCGCCATCCATGGGCTCATTAGTCACAGGGATCATAGCAATGTTAATCACGTATCATCATTAATATTATCAAACATATGCATAAAAACCCTGATATCTCATCTAATAGCTCAATGATATTACAAAGACCTACAATACAAGGCTGAAGAAAAAGACAAGACACCCTATTGGGCTAGTATCCATAAGGAAAGGAAAGTCTCCAAGGGGTATCATCCAAGCCATGTAAAATGAGGTGATGTGGATAAGGGATGTCCAGACATATGGGTAGAGTGAGAGACAGGGATGCATGATATTACCTGTGGGTTCCTTTGTAGAAGGCGAGTTGTACCCGTCATGGATGCAATTTTTTCCAAGCCCTTTTCTTGCCTTTATTCTTTCTTTTCTTTATTTTCTTTTTCTTTTTATTTCAAGGACTAACTAGAGGACATTGCCTTGGCATGGTGACCAGAGCTGACCGTGTTACCCACAAGCACTTTCACAGAGATGATAAGGTTGGCTTGTGATGAGACCCCCTTTCCCTTGGCCATGCAACCAAAGGTCACTGCCCTAGCATGGTAATCAGATAGTGGAAATGTCATGTTGTTAGGTACCCATGAACATAATAGGCTGGCTCGTGATGAGACCCCCTATCCTCCTGGCTAGGTCTTGTTTTGTTATTTTTCTTTGGGTCCCTCTTGTTTCTTGCTAAGAGGATTTTTATTGCCTTCTCAAGGATCTGTGGGCGAGCCATCTCTAGGTTTCATTTTTATGGCTTTTATCTTTTACCAGCTGCTTTTACCTTCTGGGCCTTTAGCCCCTTCTTCCCACGAGATAAGGTGCAACCCCACAAACAGATCATCCTAATTCCCGGACTAGGGGAATGGGGTAGATGAGCAGGAGATAAGATAAAAAAGTGATGATGTGATGGGAGCGAACGATGGATCTTTAGAAATCCCCTCGGTGGAAAACTAAAACCTATGGGCACATGCTTGCTAGGATACCATGTCAATCCCCCCAACAATGGTCAAGTGGGTTAATGTAAGATCCAAGTAGTCGTTAGAAATAAAAGGAGTAAGATGCATATATTTAAAGGTTATAATGATCAAAGGTGACACATACCATGATACCTGGACCAATTACCTCATGGATCAAGAGTCTTCTCTGCTACAAGACCAGGCCGATGGTGATGGGTGTTGCTGCTACTGACAAGATGAGTCTGATGAAAGAGAAGAAGGATGGACCCTCCAAGGCCATGCTCAGGTCAATCCTGCTCTCGGTACTCCATGTTTAGGACCTATGGGCCTCGAGACATGATCTCCTAGTTATCCCATGAAATCGGGGATAGCAAGTCCATCCCTATGGATTCTAACCCATTTTATTATGGTATGCCTAACTTCACATCATAGTTTTCGACTGCCATCCCAGCTGCTAGTCCTGACAATAACTTTGGACTTGGGGGCAATACACCTCCTTACACTCCTTTCCCATTTGGTGGTTCTCATATTCCCCAAATGAATCCTAATGTAGGACGTGCCCCTTTTCATAACCCCAGATCTATTCCTTCTATGGCTGGATGGAACAACCCAGCTGGCGAACAAGTTCTGCCCTTCATCCCTACCCCCTCGGTGTCGATTCTGACCAATACTTTTGGTATGACGAATCCACTTCAATCCTCCAGATTCCCATCTGGAGGAGGTCAATATTACACATTGGGAAACCCCCGACCCGAATCCAATCCAGTCGGGGGCAATTTTCACAACCCCCAGTTCGGATCTAATCCAGCCGGAGGCAATTTTCATAATCCTTATCAAAACATTCCTACTGGAATGATGCCAAACCCATCCTATACGAATCAGCCCGGAGGAGGGCCTTATAATTCTGGACTGGGCTTTGGTACTTAACTGAACCTTCGATGGAATGCAGTTCCCAACGCGCAATATTTCACGGGAGGATGGGGCTCGATGCCGCAACCCCATCTCCCTTTTCTGGACACACTCAATATGCCAGACTTGGCTAAGTTAATGAATGACCCAGTACTTCATGATCCCTCATGGCCCCCCATCCCCGCCAAACTTCCTTCAGACATTCCAAAGTTTGAGGGTAAGAATGGAGAGGACCCTGGTGAACAGGTTACTACCTTTCACCTTTGGTGCTCATTGAATTCTCTGAACCATGATTCCATTAGATTATGACTGTTTCAAAGCACTCTCATTGGAGTTTTTTCACAATGGTATATTGAGTTACCCAGGGGAACATATGGATCATTTAATCAGTTGGTAGTGGAATTTCTCAACCACTTTTAGTTGCCCATTCATTATGATGTTGACCTCAAACTTTTGTCAACTTTATGCCAGGACACTGCCACTCATATCTCAGATCATATCCAGGAGTGGCGTAGACGGAGGCGATTGATTAAGACCCCCATACCCCCGGCCTTTCTTCTATAATGGTTTCTAAAGTCTTTGCACCCTCCTATCTCAAAGGATGTTGCTACTTCTAGGGTCTCCAACGAGGAAGAGGATATTTGTAGAGCCCAACAGTTAGATTTAATATATGCTCAGTATGGGATGTTATATCACCTTCTTCCAGAAGAACCGTGGTCAAATTATGATCCTAGGAAAAAAATCGAACCTCATGACGATGGCATTGTGGGGTCCACCAATGTAAAATCCGCAGACTCGGCAATGAAGTATGCCGAAGGGTCAACTTCGTCTGGATCCTCCAAACCCACCCAGTCGACAAATGTACATTCTGTGCAATCATCGAAAAACCCAAATGTTGACCAGCATCCAGATGGAAATAAAAGGAAAGGTCGAAACAAACGTAAGGGTGGGAAAATGGTAACAAACCCAAGGGCAAATATAATAATGGGAAGCAAAATTATAACGTTGGAGAGGGAAAGAAAGAGAAACGTAAGGTGAAGTTTCCTTGTAAACTTTGTACCGATGACCACCTTACACATTTATGCCCCAAACTCGTGGAGGCTGCGAGACTTTTAAACCTACAACCCACTATGCTGAAGAATCCATTCCCACACAACCAACACTTAGCCTCGAGCTCTACAAACACCAGAAATGTGGTTGGCGGGAGTCAAAACCCACTACCACAAGATGGTGACCATGTTTGTATCAATATGGTCGACGCAAAAATCGATATAGCCAACCATTCTCGAGATTATATCTCTTCGAAAGATAGTACCGATCTAGAAGCTCCTCCTCCCCCTCTAGAGATGAACTTACAGATTGAGAAACCAGAGCCACCACCTTGTATTCCAAAAGGAGTAATCAAGCGCTCTACCCACAACCCTAATGCTAGAGCCGCCCGGAACTACTCTATTGTTGAGGATCTGGGCCAAACCCCTTGTGCGATGTCGGCTTTGGAGGTACTCCAGACATGTCCATCATAGAGGAATGTCGTACTCTCTACCTTAGGATCTCTAGAACCGAGTGGCTCGAAATTTATCAAGTTTGACGTCACAGACGTGAAGCCTCACTTACCCTACCATGTGGCTTTTCAAATCCACGTGGAGTATTCCAAATATACCATCAAATGAGCGATCGTTGATGAAGGTGTTGCCACCTATGTGATGTCCCTAGTCTATTGGAAGGCTATCAGTTCTTCGACCCTTTCCAAGTCGTCGAACATGTTGACTGCATTTGACGGTCATTCCTTCCACCCTCACGGTATTCTACCTACCTTTCTGGTCCTGTTAGGTGGGAATATGGTAGAGGTGGAAGTAGAGGTAGTGGATGCACCTCTCGATTATAATCTGTTACTAGGTCGCAATTGGACCTATGCTATGGTCATTGTCATATCGTTCATTTTCCGTGTACTTTGTTTTCCTCATCAAGGGGAGATCGTGACTATCGATCAGTTATCCTTTGTGTAGTCTAGTCCTAATGCATTTGTTGGACCGTCGATCCCTATGATCGACAATTCTCAGCCGGCAATTGAGAATATCGACGTCAGAATGTATTCTTCCCTCATGGGTACCTTCGATTTTTCGGCACCGATTCACCTCGTTTACGCTATGTCCAGTAGGCCTGCTTCAACCGGGATGTCCATTCCTTCCCACACTTCCTATTTTAGTGATTCATGGACCCTACCTTCTTCGACTTCATAGGGTGAAGGAAAGTTGCACGCTGACATGGATATTCCACTATCGGTAGCGGAGATTGCGCATCAAGTTGTTCGAGACTCTTTTTTCGATCCATATCCTGTTACCTCACCAACGGACGAGGAAGATCCTGTTCTAAGGCCTGTATGGGCCACCTCATCGTCCTACATGCATAATTTCCTAGATGATACTTTTCCTTCGGACGAAGCCATCCTCGAAGCTATGAATGGTTCTAAGAGACCTTGGGATGATATGCATCATCGATCTTATTTTCTCCCAAGTCTCAAAAGAATCGAGCAAGATGATTTTCGGTCTACCTTGAGTGAGATAGTCAGTCACGCCGTAGTTCCACTTGATACACACAACATTTATTCTAAGGGAAGTATTTCTCCTACCGTCTCGATCAATATCTCTTGTAACCCTAGCAAGATTGAGAATGTAAATATAGGTGTGGATTGTTCGCCAAAAGAAATTATGATCTACACCAAACTCTTTAAAGAATTTCGAGATGTATTTGCTTGGTCATACAAAGAGATGCCAGGGATCGACCCCCGTATTGTTGAACATGATATTAGGACTTATCCGGATGCTAAACCTATTCGAAAACGTCTTAGAGCTGTAAATCCTAGGAAGTCCCCTGCTATTAAGGCAGAGCTAGAGAAGCTACTTAATGTTGGCTTCATCTACCCGGTTCCCTTGACCGAATGGGTATCCAACCCCGTTCTCATGAATAAAAAACAAGGAACCATCTGTGTGTGTATGGACTTTCGTGACCTGAACAAGGCTTGTCCTAAAGATAACTTCCCCATGCCTTTCATTGATCAGATTCTCGATGAGTGTGTAGGAAGCCAGATATTTTATTTTATGGACGGATTTTCAGGATATAACCAAATCCAGATCAAATCTGAGGACCAACACAAGATGACATTTATATGTCCTTGGGGTACTTTTGCATACCAGAAAATGCCTTTTGGCCTTAAAAACACCGGAGCAACCTTCCAACATGCCATGAATTTCGCCTTTCATGATCTCAAGCACCTAGTCGAAGCCTACCTTGATGATCTTACTGCTCACTCTCGCAAGAGAGTGGATCATGTTATACACCTTCGACTAATTTTTGAAAGATGTTTTTACTAGAATCTAGTTAAACCTCATAAATGCATCTTTTGCGTTAAGTCTGGTCATCTCTTAGGATTTTTAGTTTCTGAGACTGGGATCATGGTAGATCCTCTTAAGGTTGAGGCAATACTTCAATTTCCTCCCCCACGCACAATTAGACAACTTCAGGGTTTATAGGGGAAAGTTAACTTTCTACGTCGGTTTATAGTGAATTATGCCAGTATCACTAAGGGTTTCATGTGCCTTTTGAATAAAGATGCCCCTTTTATCTAGGATGAGTGAGTCCAAGAGTCTTTCAACGCTTTGAAGAAAGCCTTGGTATCGTCCCCTCTGCTGAAATCCCCTGATTACAGTAGAGATTACTTGTTGTATATTGTTGTGTCTGCTAAGACGATTGGTATGGTTCTAGTTCAGGAGGATAATGAGCTCCATGATCACGTCATCTACTATCTCAGTCAAAATTTAGTCGATCTTGAGCTTAATTACTCTCACTTTGAAAAGATAGCTTTGGTTGTCGTTCACACAGTCCAACGTCTATGTCACTATATATTGCTCTGTAAGACCACTGTGGTTGTCGATGTCAATCCATTTCAATACGTCTTCACCAGGTGTATATAGGGTGGGAAATATAATAAATGGATTGTCATCCTACAAGAATTTGATCTCGACTTTGCTTCGGCCAAGTCCAAGAAATCACTAGTTTTTGCAGAGTTAATATACAACTTTCCACGATTAGACGAGAATGTTATCCATGTCGATTCGTTTGCAGACGAATACATTTTCCTTGTCTCATCGTCTAACCCATGGTATGGAGACATTGTTTTATATCTTCAAACCTTGAAGTTCACTCAGCATCTCTCATGAGATGATCGACGACGTGTTAGATATCAAGCCAAAAATTATACCATCATCGGTAACACTTTATATCACCGAGGAATAGATAATATCTTGCGTCATTACTTAAATCATGAGGAAGTCGAGTCAGTCCTAAACGATTGCCACAAAGGGGCTTATGGTGGTCACCTATCCGGGCTTCCAACAACCCAAAAAATCTCGCGAGTCGGCTATTTCTGGCCCACTATCTTTAAATATTGTATCGAAGTGGTTAAGAAGTGTCACCCCTACCAGGTGTTCACTCAGAAAATGTGCTCACATCCATCCCCTCTTCACCCAATCATTATTGTCGGTCCCTTCACAAAGTGGGGGTTAGATTTCGTCGATTGCAACCCAACTTCGGCTGGGGGGCACCAACATATTATCGTGGTCATCGACTACTTCACTAAGTGGGCCGAGGCCATGCCTACTGTAAAATTCGATGGGAAGACTGCAACCTTCTTCGTGTTCAACCAAATTATCGCCCGGTTCGGTATCCCGAGTGAGATTGTCACTGATCATGGCAGTCACTTTCATAATGAAATGATGGTAGAACTAGCATCTAAGTTGGGGTTTAGACATGGTCACTCATCTCCTTAATACCCCCAGGCAAATGGAAAGTAGAGGCCATCAACAAGTCTCTCAAGACCATTTTGCAAAAAACTATCAGTCGAAGTAATTCCGATTGGCACATCATGTTATATCCCGTGCTTTGGGCATACCGAACCTCGGTTAAGACTGCCACCGGTTTTTCCCCTTTTCAGTTAGTGCACGGTGTGGAGTCAATACTTCCCATTGAATGCAAAATCCCTTCTCTCAAGTTGGTAGTCGAGCTCCTACCTAACACTTTGGATTTAGAGCGACACCTTGTGCACCTAGAGAGTCTTGACAAGCAGCGTCGGGATGCCTTTACGACTATCGAGGAAAACAAGAAACGTGTTAAGGTTCAGTATGACAAGTATGTTTGTCCCCAGTTGTATGATGAGGGTGACTTGGTCCTCTTGTATGATCAAGACAAAGAAACACTAGGGGCAGCAAGTTTAAACCCATGTGGCACGGTCCTTACATCGTGCGACGGGTCCTAGAAAAAGGAGCCTATGAGTTGGAAGATTATGAAGGGAATAAGTTGGTCGAGCCCAGAAATGGGCTCTACTTGAAAAGGTACTACGCTTGAGCCCTAGGCTCGGGCGGAACTCTTTGTATACTAATGTAAATTTAGTGTATATACATCTCTTTTTTCCTTTTCTTTTATCTTTAGCTTGCTTATCGCGTTTTCCCTTTGTTGGCAGATGTCAACAGAGTCTTCGGTCTACCTAGGATTTGTAGACGAAGCCAGTCATCATACACAGAACTTGGCTTCCACCGCTTGGGTGGTTTACTCACCCAAGGGTTTGTTGGTATCTTCAGGTGGCGCATGCCTAGGGCCATCCACGAATAACGTGGCCAAATATAGCGTCGTCATAGAACTTTTGCGTGATGCTATCTCGCATGGTATTCTCTCTTTAGAAGTTCGACTGGATTCCCAGTAAGTAGTATGTTAATTGAACAGTCATTACCGCGTGCGTGATCCTAATTTACTCCGTCGATTCCTACGGGTACGTCTTTTAGAACGACAATTTGATTTTATTACATATTATCACATTCCTAGGAGTTCTAATCATGTATCTGATGCTTATGCTAACTATGTTTTAGATTGGCATTTGTCACATTAATAAAGCAAAGAAAACCATTAACTCAATGTACACATTGTAAGATATAAGTAAAGTCGAAGATCCCTTTTTATATATTTCAAAAATATGGTGTTTATATTACAAAAATTGGGGCTAAAACCCTCAATATACATATACAGCCGATATACATATCCCAAGACATCTACGCCTGTGGCATTGGATGTGCATCATGATAGAAAACCATGATGTTTGCGAGACATCAGAAGAGTCATACCCATGCTCTAGGTACACCAACCACATGTCGATACATGGCTTCAGGTAGATCCTCTACCTGAACCATAGGAATCCTCTGTGTCAAACGAGATAGGTTGCCCTGCACGTTCTGTAGGAATCTCTTCGCTTCCCCTCCCACCACCTCATCTCCCTGGTTCCTCCATCTATGTCGAAGGAATCCCTCTGGAAGTCATGGACCCACATCTGCAATTACACATGTGTCTAGTTAATATTCAAACACCATTCAAAAATATTTTTGTTCCTTAAATACAAAAATACAAAAAAAAAAAAAAATGAAATATGTAAAAACTTTTTACCTGTGGCACCATAGGCAGCCCCTGGTGGAAGCAACATATCTAAGTCTCCTTTGAAATTGATCCCCACATAGGGATAGTCATCCAGAGCAATGATTTGTCTCCACCACTAGAAGAAAAAATCATCGTTGTAGGGTGTCGACACCCTACCTCCCCCATGTCGTCTCATGACTTCGATCCACCGTGCCATGGCTGGATCACGTGGTCCCCTAGGAAGGATATCCACTCTAGGTCCCAGACCTAAAACCCGCTCGAAAAATAAGCTACAAATAATAGAGGAAAACCCGAAGTTTTGCTTACCCCCCTGTTTGCACTCTGTCAACTGACCTTTCATATTGGTCAACAGTGAGGTACACCAATCATAGACAGTGGGTCTCACACACTCCACTGCATAAAACATAAGTGGTCTCAATTCTTGATGCAACGAGGTTGAACCTATGATCCTGGTATGCATGAGCACAATGATCTTCAAACTGAGGTTATTGATTGCCCGAATGGGGACTTGACTTCCCACCATGGGAGTCCCTGCTATACAGCGGGCTTCGATATACTCCTCGATCTTCATCCCACTCCTTGCTCCGCATGACTTGAGGTTCACAACCTATCCTCGGCGTGATAGATCAGTCAAGAAGTAGATGTCCTCTACTTCGATCCTTAATGGTTGTCCATCAAGGATAAATCTCTCGCTATCAGGATCCCAATAACCCACCAACATTTCCAACAACCTCACTTGGGCCCTCATTCCTTTGAGAGCCCAAAACCTTTACAAAACACATCTTTTTAAAGCTTCTTGAGCCACCGGATCCAAATCCACAACTGCATCTACCTCCTCATGCATCTCGCTCTCTCCATTCCAAGACCATCCTGCAAAAAACAAATCAATTTTTGAATTAATAACCCTTTTTTTTTGCCAATTACATACATATACGCAGCGTACTTGCCCACAGTCGCGTGTAGGGATCAATACACGCTCCCTATGGTTAACATAGGGGCATATATCTAGTCTTACACGTGACCTACACAAGGAAACCCGCGTATACCGAAAATCCTAATTTACGCCCTCAAAAACTAAAAAATGGAAACCTAATTCAAAAATGTAATCCACTAAATTTGAAGAGGATGAGATGAAGAGTTACCTAATCCAGACGGTTCGTGATTTCATTTCCCGATGCTCCCTCAATCGTCGTTTGAATCTTGGAGGTATTTTAGTCCAAATTGCACTATTTGGGTAAAATTCAAAATGATACAGTAATTTGTGATTTTATTACTATTTATAAGTTATTTGTACCCACGTTATATAGTTTCATGTTATTTTTTAACCTAATGGACTAATTCAAGAATGGTTTTAAGTCGGTTTTTGTAGTTTTGACTCAGTTTTCTTGTGGTTTTCAACGTCATGGTTGGTCGTTCGTCTCCTCATACAGGTATTTTCATAACCTAGCATATAGGATAGGTATTTATTCCATCGTGCATTTCACATTATCCTCCGATTATCACTTTTTACACCTTAGGTACGAACCCATTTATTGTGACGCATGACCCTCCATCTACTATAAGTAGCGTTGTTAATAAATGGTAGAGACTTACCAAACATGGGTACCCTATTTAGATCCTCTTTGTCATTTGGTGCCCATGCCGAGTTTTTTCCTTAGGACCGAGAGTCCATTATAATTCGATGCATGACTTTATGATGAACCTCATTTCTCATTCATACACATGTGACCTTATTCCCCACGAACTCTTGCAAATCAAGTCTTAATTAAGCTCTTTTCTGACTAGTCTAAAAAACCAAAAAAATTGTCGAGTGATTTGTCCCTTTCACACTCGTTAAAATTGGATTTGAAAGGTCATGAGTCTTAGTTAAGCTCTTTTCTGACTCGTTATAAAAAATAGAAAAGATTGCCAAGTGAACTTGTCTTTTTCACACTCGTAAATTGGATTTGAAAAGACGTCTATTTGGCACAATTTTACCCCTTTTTTCACACCAAGTAGACTAAAAGACATAAAAAAGGACATTTTTTGGCGTTAAGTTGTGATTTCATCTCATGCCCTCACTTGCAGTATTGAGCCTTTAGCTGGTTCTCTCTTTGCATTATAAATCATTGCCTAAGAATTTTTTGCATCCTCAACCAAGCAGAGCCTTGTTTATATCCTTCGCAATTTGACACCCTATACCCTGGAGGGAACATCACCCCGAGTGTCCATCTCCCGCATGCATTTCCTTGCATTGAACATAGGTATGTTCCATTTCTGGAACTAGTTTTGCTTACTTGCGACACTCATTCCCTCCTCTGTATCATAGCATTCATTTTTTATGAAAACACAAAAAAGATGGGTGGGAAGGGAGTACTATATTATAATTGGCAGCAGTCGTGTCGCCTTTGAATAGAGCACAAAGTTATTGATTCCTTGTGTCATCATAATTTTGGTTTTAGCATGGCCTTAGGAAGTTGATCTCGTTACAGAGTTTTCTCTACCGACTAGTTACTCTTCCAGTCCCTATAGAGAACATCATTGATGCCTCTTGTATCTAACAGTCACATCATTGAGTCTATGTTGTTGGAGTCCACCATATGTCTCATGCTCTTGTTCAAAGGAAGTCTATCAACCTGTGTCGGCCACTCCTCAAAAATATTGATTTTGCATGTTGGCCATACCCTCAATTTCTCTCAGAATCACATGATACTATTGTCGCATCATGCACCCTGGCCCTAGTTTCATCATTGGTAGGTCACCTTGAACCCAACAATCAACACTTCATCATTGGTCATTGACTGGGTGGTTTCCCTTGTGTTCGATGACAATACATCTGTTCACACTTTGGGATTCGTGTAGTGTCTTGGATGTCATTATCCTTATTGGTGGTTTCCTCAACTTTGTCAGTAGTTTTCATCATCGGCTTCTATTCGGAGGGTCTTTTTCATATACCGCTTGCATTTGGAACACGTGAGAGATGCACAGGGTCATTGGTTCATGAACATGTTCTTCGCCCGATATCCACCAAATCATGAAGCTCCTGCTTTGTTCCTCATGCTGACTGATGAGATATGTCTTAATGCTCTCCTTTCATCGAGTCTCTTTCCATCGACTTCAACTCATTTATTCTGGATATGGGACCTAGAGTTTTATGGGTACCTTGAGGCTTGCAGTCATTAGTGGCAGGCTCTCTTGCCATTGACAGATGGAAATACATCAATGTCTCCTAATCAATGGATTTCTCAAGTGTTCGACATTGACTCCTTTATTCACACTTGTAGAAATGTACTCGGTGCCTTGATACCTTCTTTCATTATTGGTAGGTTTTCTCACGTTTTTTAACGATATACCTCAATAATCGGTAATCAAACGATGTCTCATCATGTTCAACCTCAACTCATTTATTCACATAATGTAGACTTGCACCCTTGGCAGATAGTATAGAAGACTTGAAGACATCACTATGTGGCCGCAGCTTTCCTGAGTTGTTGCTTCCTTTTTCATTGGACCAGTACCTATTTGACTTTCAGTGATCATGGGAGATTAGATTGTACTTCATGATATACATATATCTTCAGATTGATTTTGAGAATAGTTTCACTAGGCCTTGTTCATGACTATGACATCTTTTGGCATGTAACCGCATCTGTATTTTCCTATTCATGGCCATGAACACTTGTTTGGTATATTTTCCACATGGATCTACATTGTATTTTGGCAGCCATGTATGCAAAGTCAGTACATAATGTAATGAGCAATTGAGTTCGTCTAGCTGTTTCTCTACCACTCTACTTCTGGGTTATTTATAATGTATTTTGGCCATTGCAAATACTCCTTTAATCTCACACATTAGGGGGAATATGTTATAGCAAGATTTTCCTCACCATTGCTATCTTGCATAGAGGGCCTTTTTCCATTTCCCTATGTAGACTTTTCATCCCTTTTTTATGAATCCAGAGCCAAAAATATACTTTTTTCCACATATACACTCCCTATCAACTATGCAAGATGTGTATACACTGGCTTCTCCACTACAACCTGTGTACATCAGGATTTGTGCCAGAAAATACAAAAATTAAGTCGGGTTTCCATGTCGTGACAGAAGATATCTGATCCTTGGCCTTCCACATACTTGAAACATTCCGACTCGGCCCTTCAGTTGCATCCTAAAGGATATAAGAGAACAATTATGAGCTATGGAAAAGAGGAGAAAGCATTCAACTTTGAGAGAAAAGTTACTCTGGAGAAATTACTTCATATTGAGCCTGCATCCCTTTGTCCCTCAAGTCTGAACACAGTGTTCAGCCCCCAAGCTCTTTCCCTATTGTTGAGAGAATCTCATTGACTCTCTCTTATGAGTTTTCTTTTGGTGGAGGATTGAAGTGGTGGAGGCCCAGTTGGAAGGAACTTGGTTTCTTGGTTTCGAACTGTGCCAACACAGAAGTCTGTAATGTTGTCACTTCTGCTGATCAATTATTAATAGAAATACTCATTTCCTGTCCTATTGGTATATTACAAATGTATGATTATTATCCATGGTAATGTTTGTAATGTTTATTGATGGATTATGTTATCTAATGTGATAACCCCTTTATATCATCACTATATACTTTCTCTGCTCCTTTGTTAAGAACTTATTGCATGTATAAAGCTTTGGGTCGAAATGCTCAACAGTGGAACATCATCAAACGTTAGATCGAGGTAGGCCTCTTTATTATCTTGCACATTAGTTCATATAGCATATGTTGGAATTGAGTTGGTTTTTGCAGTCATATATGTCTGTTGTGGTTTACCATTGGCCATAGAGAGTTTTTCCCTCGTAACAGAAAGGATCATGCTCATTAGTGCCAATCTCACACAAGAATTCTGGGCAAAGGCAGCCGATACTACAAAATATTTTTGTTAAATAGGTCTCCTTCATTAGTGCTAGTCGACTTGACTCCATGTGAGGTATGGTTTGGTAAGCATCCTTTGCTTTCATATCTCAGAGTCTTTGGTTGTGATGCATTTGTGCATGTTCCCGAGGAAAAGAGGAAAAATATGGAAAATAAGGTAGTCAAGTGTATTTTCATCGGCTACAAGAATGGAATGAAAGGATATAAGCTATTGGATATTATGTTGAGTAAAATAGTGTATATTCAAGATGTGATCTTGAGGGAAGTCGAAGGAAATTCCAGGACTGAAGAGGCTCAAATGGAGAAAGAACCAGAGAATTTGGTGTTTGAGTGAGGAACAAAAAACATGATTTAGATGAGTCTACTGAATCAGGTGAAGAGGTGGAACAATCAAATATCATCATAAGGAGGTATGAACAAGTAAGGAAACCAGCTGAGAGGTATAGTCCACTTGATTTTTGTTTTGCATTTATGTTATCTTCCACTGATGATGAGCCCAAGTTAGTCATGGAAGCATTCAACTCAACAGAGGGTAGACTTTGGGAGGACGCATGGTCAAAAAAATGGAACCCTTGCAAAATAATGGGGCGTGGGATTTGGTTGAGCTATCTAATGGAAGGAAACATGTTGGTAGCAAGTGGGTTTTCAAGAAAAAGATGAACACAACAGGGAAATTCGAGAATTTCAAAACTCAACTGGTAGAAAAAGGGTATTCCTAAGTTGAAGGAGTTGATGTTGGTGATATTTTCTCCCCTATTGCAAAATTAACTTCCAATTAGAGTATTGATGTCTCTAGCTATAAAATTTGATCTTGAGATAGAGAAAATTTATGTGAAATAGTGTTCCTACATGGGGACCTTGAAGAAGAAATCTACATGAAACAGCCTGAAGGGTAGCAAAGGGAAAGAAATAGTTGGTGTGCAAGTTGAAAAGATCCCTTTATGGTCTAAAGTAGTCACCAAGGATGTGGTACCAAAAGTTTGACACATACATACTTAGTTTGGGATTTGTGATAAGCAAGGTTGATAATTGTGTATATTCCAAGGAAGAAGGCAGTCATTTCATATATGTAGCTTTGTATGTCGATGACATGTTGTTGATTGAAAATAACATGGATGCAATAAAGGAGGTGAAAATGCAATTGTCCTCCAATTTCGACATGAAGGATCTTGGTGCCGCTATATTGATTCTAGGAATGGAGATTAAGGGAGATTGAGAAGTTAGAAAATGGTGGTTAAATCAAAGAAAGTATATTGAAACGTTTCAACATGTAGGATTGCAAACTAGTCAAGGTACCAATTTTCGTGGGAGAAAAACTAATTGTTGAACATTTTCCAAAGACATATGAAGAAATAGAGGACATGGCACATGTTCCATATGCTAGTGTTGTTGGTAGCCTAATGCATGCAATGGTCTACACTCAACCAAATGTTTCCCATGTAGTGGGAGTATTGAGAAGGTACATGTCAACACCTAGGAAAGTGAACTGGATTGTTGTCAAAAGTGTGTTCAGGTACTTGGACGAAAAAATAGAGTATGTGATCTATTAACAAGGGAAGCCTAAAATTGATACAGAAGTAAATGTACATGGCTTTGTAAATGTCAACTGGGTTAGAGATATGGATTGACGAAGGTCGACTAGTGGATGTGTTCAAGATGTTTGATGGAGAAATCAATTGGATGAGTAAGAGACATGTGGTTGTATCCTTGTTGATAATAGAAGTTGAAAACATGGCATCCACTCATGCAAGGAAAGAAGTTATATGGTTGCATCGACTATGTTTAGGGATTGAGTTTGAGAATAAATATATGAAGATAAATTGTGACAGTTAGAGTGCAATTTTATTGGTAAAGAACCCATCCTACCATTCAAGGATGAAGCATATTGATGTACAATACCATTTAGTTATAGAAATGGTGGAAAGAAAGAAGGTGTTGTTGGAGAAATTAGACCCTTTATAAAACATAGCAGACTCATTGACCAAGTATATGAGTGTTGTGAAGTTCTCTTGGTGTAGAGAGGCAATGGGCATTGCTACCCTAGGTTAGTGAACACAATTTCAAGTTCTCGTGTATTAACAAAGAAGACAACAATTGCGAGAATGTTGGGTTTCTATATTCTTTGTAGTGAAAAATCAACAAAATCGATTGGTTAGTCAAGGTGGATCAATTGGGTGAATATTTGACTGGATGGATAAGTCGAGTCGATGGTTAAATCAAAGGTTGAAGTGATCGATTAGAAGTTTGATAGGTTATCCGACAGGAGGTCGAGTGGTAGATTATTGGAGACTCATTGAAGGTCGACCGGTTCATAACCGATTGAATTTCAATGGGTCGTCGACTATAACAGAATCTCGATATTCGTGATATTGCAACCAATCATCTGCACAGATCTATTATCGTTTTTAGGCCATGAAATATGTTTTTTCATACAATAAATACTATAAATATGGCATCATGTAACACTATAAAATTTTAATGCTTATAAATCTTAGTGATTGAAACTCTCAGTTGAGAGGTATGTAGTGGTCATGTAGACATAGGCCAAATTGGCTATAGAGTTGTCCTTGCATAGAGAAAGAGAATATGATGATGATTGTGTCTTAGGTGTAGACCAAGGTTGGTCATGTAACTCTTTATTCACCGAATGAATAAAACAACAAAAGAGCAAGAGATTCTCAATGAATGTTGGTTTTCCTGGTTAAGGGTTTATGGGGTAAAAATCTTTGTGTACTGTGTGATTTTCATTGATTAATTCCACTTTAATTATGTCTTCTCTTTCCTAGTTGGTTTAGTGTGATTATTATTTCTCTACATGGTAAAAGGTTCTCCATCCTCCAAAATGGTGGTATAATCAAGGAAGGTCAAACTAGTTGTCCCAATGACGAATAGTGAATCTAGAAAGACCTCCTATGAGCATAAAAATGAAGGTGGTTTCCTGGCCAAGACAGTGGAAAACCCATGTTATGTAGTTACATTAATCAAAATTAGCAACTTCATACAATTTGTGAAAGAACATGCACTAATTTGGAAGTTAGTTGACCTTTGGCATTCAAAAATGGTGCTTTGATGGTGGGTGAACTCTACATGGAAAGTGAAATTAGTGCTTGACCTTAGAGTGGGAGCCAAAAAAATTTGCATCTCCATATTCAACAATAGTGAGGACAAAGAGTGCATGTTTGACTAGAGTAACCCAATTTTCTTGAAATCCTTAGAACTATATTTGTGATACTATACATACAAATTTCCCATGAAGAAAGAGGTTTTCACCCAAGTATCGGTCTAGATTCATATGTATTCTCTCCCATAGGATTTCTAGGACAATGAAAGGTTGGAGGGCATATAAAACACCCTAGGTTCCTATTTTAAAGCCTCATAAATCACTAAAGTAAAGTATACCTACTACACCTGCATATGTGTTTACATGAATGTTTTAGAAGCACTTCCAGAGTCTATCGATATAAGTTACCAAGATACACAGTGGATTCAAACCCTATATTATGAGAACGTGTCTTTTTTGTGCCAAGAATTCCATGTTCATGGAAACATGTGCCAATATTGCCCCTTCAATGCATTGGAACCAAAATATTCAAGGGATAACTTGAAGGATAAGTAGGGTTTCACATAGGTGCAAAGAAAATGGAAATCAACCAAGAAAGCTACAACTCCATCCAACAATAGTTGGAATGACTCTAATAAGTATGAAACCACAAGTCAAGAAGAAAAACCTAGAATATAAAAGTGGTAGAGAAGACATCAAACTAAGGGAACAATCCTCACACCACTTCATCCTAGAAAAACATTTTCTAGAGTTAAAATCATCAAAATGAAAATGAAGGAGAATATTCAATGGTCAACCCCTCTAGCAAAGGTCATAAAATAATCTAAACCTAAAATGAAGGAAAATGGAAGAAGAAGAGCGACATGAGGTAAAAGTGAAGGAGGGGGAAGAGTTGGCATTGCAAGAAGCTACTAATACATAGGAAGAAGAGGAAAAAATCATGTTCTTGTTACTAAATTATCAATAAGAGTATGAAAGAAACATAAAATTGGGAAAAAAATAATATGAGCTTATGATGGAAGTATACTTAGCTATTGGAGATTAAGTATGGACAAGACTTCCTATATGAAAAAACACAACAACTTAGAGTACTGCACAAAATTTTAACCAAAGGAGGAGGAAAAGGGGGTAAGCATGGAACTTCCTCTATACCACAAAGATCTATAAGGATCAATTAAATAACTCTAAAAAATTACAAGCTTAAGATGGCCAAGAAGGGAAGGAAAGCAACCATCAACAAATTGCAAGAAATTGGAGAGCTCTAGGTTAACTTAGGGAAACGATCCTTAATCTCATAGATGTATATCCCAAACCCCAAATAGTTTTATAATTAATATCCTTTCTTGGAATATTAGGGGTCTAATTTTTAATGGAAAACAAAAAATCCTAAAAAACAAGCTATAGTTAGAACATCCAGACATTGTTTTTTCTACAAGAAAAAAAATTCAATGAAGATATTCTGAAAGGAATTATGATTTATATCTAGAAGGACTAAGATATGGTAGTTGTGGAATCAAGATATTTCTTAGGAGACTTGGCCATCCTTTAGAAACCCTACAGGTTGCAAATCACCAAGTTGCTCACAACTAGGTGGTGGATAATGAGAACTTATAAAGTAGTAGGTGGCAGGGAGGCAATCCCCGACTACTACAATACAAGGTTGTAGCATCATATCATAGTGTAAGTTCTCAAAAAAAGAAATCAAGTTTGTATGATGCAAAACACATCACAATGGGGTGTGTCATCTTTTGTGTCGATTTTGGATCATTATTCTTGATGCACACTCCTTGACATGTTGAGCTCATAACAAGTATATTGTTGTAATGGCTTTGAGCCCTATCGTTGACCAGGATTGTTCCTTGAATATTCTAGGGTTTACCTTGAGTTCCTTCCTCAAAATGAGGGGAAGTACTCGGGGGGTTTCCCTAGGCTTTGTAACATGGTAAAAAAAAATGCGGTACACTACCACGCCAAGAAAATGTCAACTTTGTATATAACATTGCATGAAAAAATATGTACACATATAAGAAAAAAAAATGAATTTGACATCATAATTTGATTGAACTATTGTCAGTTCCATCTTCATTATTTAAACCCTCCTAATCCTCACTTTGTAAAAACATAGTAAAATAACTTGAGTTCAATGAAATAAAATAAAAGATTCTAACATTTAAAGATGTAATAAAAAAATATAAGTTAAAAAATTGGCAATACCCTCTTATTCTTTCAAGTCACCCCCATCATAATCAATCTATAATAATATCATACATTAGAATTAATAATTTTAGCTAGATATAAGCTAAAAATAAGCACATAATTAACAATTAAATATATTGGGCATGGGTTGCATATCATCCACCATTTTTTCATAACCCTTCTTTAGGATATACTTTAGTTATTCCACAATGGGCTCACAACTATAGTCATTCAATTGTATGCAATAAGAGAAAATTGTATTTAAGTATCACATATATTAAGGTAGTATATTAGCATAATAAATGAGATTATATTGATAAACTTGCAAAGCACCCCCATGCCCTCAAATTGCAAACCTCCTAGCTTGACATGAAAAATGTGTAACAATTGATTTCTTTGTATCCATTGTGCTTATACATAAGAAAATATAAGATCAGCTAAGTCGATCAATGTCCAACAAGTAACCACAAAATTAGGTTAATGGTACCACATGCTTACATAAAAAAAAGATACAATTTTAAAACATATCAAGATAAATAACTACAAGCAGATGAAAATCAATAACTTCAAGCTTACATTATTTATTACCTTTGTGGATTTTTGTTATGGTGTCTCAAGGTCCATTCTTCATGCTTTCTTCTCTTTAGTGATTATATAGGCCTCTTTGAAATCATTTAATATTTTCTTAAATATAGATTTCCTACACTAGGCGATCTTTTTTTAATAGTCTTTGCATTATTGAGTGAGCATTGAGATGTTCCTACTAAATTTGTTCAAAACCACAAAAAATAAGTCATATATAAAATTCAATGACGATACATAATGACATATAAAAGGCAAAGGACTAGAAACACGAGTGAGTATATAGAAGACTAATTCAAACATATTTTCCACCTAATATGGTCTCTCCTCCTCGTGATAGTTTTGGAGAATCTATTAAGGGTCCATTTATCACTATATTGTAAACTTGGGAAGCTTTTATGTAGATGTTCTAATGTTGTTTTCTTATAGCACTACTTATATTTGCCCACTTTTTGTGGTATTCTTTCGACCACACTCTTGTGACTATGTCAAAATTTCCATTATGGACAATCATGCCACTACCAAATTTTAAAATCTCCCATTCATCAATAACTAGTATATCATCATAATTGAATACATTTTCTCTATCTTCTAGATGAAACAAATATTCATCTTGGTTCATCCTCATGTTTGTGCTTGTGTTCAAACATTAATATGTACATCATAAATTAATAAGTGCCATGAAAAAATGTAGTATATTGGATTCAATAACATTCTAAATTTCTTTGAAAATTTTAGGATAAATCATGCCATGGCTAACATGCTCAGATCTATTGTGACTAAGGCCCTTGGAAATTTCTCCCCACTACACCAATTACAAGTAATACATATCTAGGTGTCGTCTCTCCTTTTTTTTTATAATGTTTAGAAATAATGTAAGTTCTTTTTATCAAGCTTTTATGCATCATAAAATAGAGTACAATAAGTAACAATTAGAATTATAAATGCAATTTTTCATAAAATAAATATATATTTTTCAAGATTATATAACAATCATAAAGTATGTAATTATAACTCACCAAGGTCTTTTTGTTGTTGCTTCCTTCACTGGTTGCAATTTTTTTATCTTTTCTTCTCTCATGTTGCTCTCTTTCCCTACATATAGCGTCATCATCTAAGGAATCTCAACATCAACACACTACTAAGTTAAGTACATAAAATCCATGGAATAAAATATGTGCATAATTTGAGATGAACATTAAAAATATACACACATAAGATCAACCTATGTAGAGATGCAAAGATTAACCCTATATCATTGTTGGATAGCAAAGGATTTATTGACAAACAAGTTATTAGCATTGTTAGTTAGCATTGCTTGATCGAACGACATGGCTTAGCCTTCTATCAAATAAGCATGCCATAGTGGTAGTTTCAAATGTATACAAGGAAGCCAAGGAAAAGTTCATTAAAAATGTTGTATCCATGGTAAGGAGAGAATTTTGGAATGCTCTTCAATCGGATTTTTAATATAAGGTCAAGGAAACCTTAGAGCTCATTTGATCATCCCTACTTACACTAATTTATTGGAGTTAGTTACTATCAAACTTGGCATAGAAACACTAGCAAAAGTATTGGTACTCAAGTTTGGAAACTAGTAAAACTTTTGTTGTACAATAGGTGGTTTGTTATACATGGATTCCTAACTTTTATTATATAGGGGAAACGTGTTCAACCTTTAACCTTTGTTTCCTCTAAAACTACATTATGACATCTCTCCGTTCATAGTTTTGGGTTGACTTTAGTGAGTTTCTTTTATCCTAGGGAATTCCAAGTACTCATCCAATTTATATAAAAGTAATTCAATTAACAAAACATCATGCACTATGGTCAAAGTATCTAATATCTTGAGTAGCTATGGATTTGGTAGTTTTGAAATTTGACATATCTAAGGTATGGAAAATGCCATTTCCATTTATATCCTTATAGTAATGAGTATATGCTCATATTACAAGATTCCCATTTTTCTTGGATTCCACGCACCTCGTCTTTGTCCCAATGTTATTTATCTTTCTTCCTCCCAAGCAAGGGTTCCCCATGATATTTCGAGTTCTACTCGACTTCTTGTTGTTTTCAACACTAAATCATACAATTGATTCAAAACACTTCCTTGATTTATTAGGCCGACTTGTAACTGAGGTTGATTAGGTTTTGGTTGAGTCATTAAGCTTCTGACCTGCGAAACCAACCTTTTGTTCTCCCTAGTGGAATTGCCAAAAATGTTGACGTTTAGATTGGTCAAGATCCAAACAACAACCTCACGAGGATAAAATATCCCCCTGCGTTTTTATAAAGGTGGTACTCCTTTGTTATGGTCTAAAATATACAGCTTGAATGTTCTTAATTAAACAATCAAAATGGGAAATGCTAAACAACAAACCCAATATCTTTATTTCTTTGTAAACATAAAGGATAGATAAAAATATATTCACATAAAAAGGTTACTGAGAGAAGGACCAAAAATCTTTCAAGACTGAAATAGATATATGTAAAACATATTCTACAAGGATAAAGAAACCATAATATGAAAGTAAAACATTCCTCACATCTATCACAACATGATAAAATTTGATCACATTCATAAGAAGGAAAGTTACGAGTCCACAATATAGAGAACTTTAAAAGAACACTTCATTCAAAATAAAAGTGAATATGCTAGGTGCACTTCCAAAATCTCATGCTCATAAACTCATAATTTGAGAAATCATTGAAATTACACCCCGATGTAGTTCTCTTGGGAGTTCAAAAACAATAGTTTGTTTTACAATAAAAATAAAGGACTGTGTTCATCCAAATGGAATGGGACGGGGCTCCCATGGACCATAAAAGAAAGTAGAATGGGATTGGACCTGAAAGAAGAAAAAGGATATGGTCAGATATCATTCATGGACTCTCAATAAATGAAAATACACGACTGGACAATTTTTGAACGAGAAGAATAAAATATGGGGATTTATGAAAAATGATCAATTTGCTCTACTTACTATGATGGATTCTCTCGTGTGTTATCTGCTTGCTAAGGTTCCTTTTTTAATTTCCTTCGCTATAATTCTATGACCAGTTGCAACTAACTCTTCTTGATATGGTTTCATTATTTTAGTTAAGGCATTTTTTAACCAATTTTCAATATAATCTCTCATTTTTGCAACAATTATTTCTTGCCTTACAATTGTTTATAAAGTCCATTGAAATTTGGTGTAGTGTGTCCTCAATATATTCATTTTTTTTACATAACTAACCAACCAATTCTCCACTTCCAATTATGAATACTCGGTCAGACTATTAAATCTCTCTGTGGATGCAAACTTCAATAAGTCCAATTTTTCCTCAAGTTTCTCTTTTGATATAAGAATGGAGCTTAATATAAACTTTGGGTCTTAAACTAATATGGTTGTCCCGGCTAAATCCAACTCAAATAATTTTAAATACAACTCTCCCTTTTGACACTTATAGTGTCACAATCAACCAATAATTATTTTAAACATTTTATTATTTTTATCCAGCATGCTTTGAGTTGCTTTATGCGGACTGCGGAAGGCAAGTCCTCTTCTTTTCTTTTGAACTCATTCATACTTGAAAATTTTGTAACAATGGTGGAAACGACCCCTTTATAGAACTCCTTGTCATTTTCCAGATCATCTTGAAGGTATTGTCTCAAATTTGTTGTTCTTGATCCCAAGGAAAAAAAAATATTTGTCAGTTCCCATGCCCAGAGAATAAGAGACATTCTTGTCTTGATGTTTTCCCCAACATATCTTTTGATGGAAACAAGTAGGCTCGATGTTCCTCTTAATCTCGAAATAGATTATGGAGTTCCATGAAAACTCTTCCATGGTTTCATTGTAACAATTGGGTTGACAAATATAGGTGGGGGCATCAAAGCACTCTCTAATTCTTTAATTATTTCTTTTAGGGTGGCATTTTCATTGTTCGTTTCTCCGACCGACATCTTTAAGGATTCACCCATAGATTCATGAATATGTACTATTTTAGGTGGTGGAACTCCATTAAGATCAAATTCACAACTCGATTTTCCTTGAACCTTTTTATTCTTTGCATGAATTTTTTCAATGACCAATTTCTTTGAACTTTGGTCGAACAGGGAGTTGTGCAAAGTCAGTGATTATTCTTCAAATATAATTGGTTTATATGTGGACAATTCTGATGTGACTTCTCTGCTTTCCTGAATCCTCTATTCTTCATCAGGAAACTCAATGTCTTTAATGTTCGCATCCAGGTCCATGTCTTTAAGAACATTTTCTTCTTTGGAGATGACCTCACTTCCTCCTTCCTTATTTGTTTGTATTTTCCTTTCACTAGTCACTGGGAGCTTGTGGGGTCTTTCCAGACTTCTTTTAGGAGGGTTTTGATCTCCTCCCTCGTCGAAATTTTGTATTGAATATCTCCATTGTTCCTGAGCTATAGACTGAGATTTTTGTTTCGGTAGGTTGCTTTTCTAAGAAGTGTTTGAAGACCTAGTACTCCTGTTGTTCACAAATTTTCCCCATTGTCTATGTTGATCAGTGGTGCTAATAACAGTTTCAATATCCTCTTCTTTATTTTCAATTAACAATGCTTGAAGGTTCTAGTTGTCGTCTTCTTCTTATCTGAATAAGAATGTATTAGCAAATGAAACATTATAGCCAACCGATGTCATGTGTTTCAAAAACAATTGGTTAGGGTGAAACCCTTTGATTTCATCTTCTTTCTTCAAATTATACTAATCAAATTGAATGAAAATTCAACTATATTTGCAGTGTTCTTCAACATTATCTCTCCAATATTCCAAGGTAGAGGAATGAATTGATTTTTCCTCTTTTCATGAAAGAAATGGGCCTAGAATCTATAATGTTTGCATACTTCCACAACAAAAATATTAGCTGACACATAATACCATAGATACAAGGGTTTTTCACGGGCACAATAAATCTTGATAATGTTGAAATACTCCATTGCTTAATATCTCCCTCTCTTGTCCAAGAATGTTGTTGCTTCTAAAGATAATCTTGATGTTTTTGGTCCAAAATTAAGTTTTTTGAATGAGGAAATAAATACATTGTGCGCCTCATAAAAATAATACATAGCCTTCTATTTCCACAAGGCAGGGTACAACATCTGGACAGGGTTGATTTTAGAATTTACTTGTTTGGATAGACACAAGCCTTTGAAAACATGAAAGTAGGTAATAACGAAGATTAGGTATGAGGACATGTAGAATTTCTTATTCTTCCTGAAATTTGACAATTGAAAAGATAGTTCTCCGAAGATAATTTTTTCGCAATAAAAAATTGTTTTCTCATGAATTGAAAAATGCAATATATACAGAATCAGTCGGGGAATAGTAGTTTCATATTCTTGTCCAACCACTATGGAAAATAGCCATGTCATTTCTCGGTAGGGGTTTTTCAACAAACTAACCTGGATGTTTGATAGATCTTTTGGAATCATTGCTAGGTCATGAAGATACTCTCGGAGAAGATCCAATCCACCATTTCTCGCCTTCGAAAAGTCCTTAGCTTCATCCCCTTTGAAGTTCATTGTTAGCTCTTGGAGTCTGAGCATTTTCTTGAAGACCAAAGGTGCCAAAAAAATAGGGAACTCCCCTTGCAGCTGAATTATTCTCTGGTTCTTATCAAATTTGTGGATGCACCATGAAAGTAACTCTTTGAAGTCGTTGACCTCTAGAACACAGCCCGCCAAAGAAATTCCTAACATCCAAATTAGGTTCAAATTCCTCTCTAGAGGTGGAAATGAGGAGTAATACTTGTATGCTCTTAACCACTAAAAACTTTGATATTCTCACCCAAATGAGTTTATGGAATCTCTGGAGAAGTTTTACTTTCTTCTAGTTGTCATGCTTAATCGATTTGGTGGATTAATGTACAGTCCTTTTAGAACGTTATTACCAAAGATTTTTTTTTATATAGTATGATTTTGGATTTTATTTCAAAGGATTGTTAATAAAACTTAAATTTTGAGTTAATGAAGGTTTGGCTCGAGAAAATTGCCATTAATAATGACCTTTCAATAGTTAACCCATTGATGTATCCATGAGATTTGCATTAATTTTTTATTGGGGAAAGTGACAAGATAGGACCTGGATTACCACGAGGCGATGAAGAATGAAATGATGGGATATGAGAACGACGGGGAAGCGGAGTCAGGTGTATGTTGAGAAATAATGAAATGTGGGTGAACCCATAGACCCGCAATGGGACTTTGAAAAAATGACTAAGTATGAGGAATCGGTCGAACAAAGAGGATTGGGGGTCCGTATGGATGAAATACATGTTGGAGATATTACACACTCACCTATAATTATTTTCCTAAGTTTGATAGTCCAATGTTGAGAACGATTCCTTAGATGAGAATATTCTCTCTAGAGAATATTCCCCTACAAAATAGAGTGTTCCTCTTCAGTTCAGAGTCAGTTACAGTCAATTAGACTAATGGAAGTCACTCATGCATGGAAACCTCGGTTTTATCACCAACAATTGCATGTGTCTCTCTCACTTCCCCACGTGTCTCAGTGAACTGATGATTGCATGGATCCATTAACTAGGACTAGGTGGAAGTTCACTCCAATGTCTGTCAATGAGTGTCTAGATCTCCCTAGATCACTACTATGGCGCATTAGTTACTCATGTAGCCTATATCTATTGTAAATTATTCACTCTTTGAGTGTGGAAAACGGTTAATGAGAATTCTTCCATTCTTTCTCTCTTGCTTCTTCTTTCCCAATTTCTCTCTGCAAATGTGTGTGGTATTTTCTAGCTAGATCTATTTTGTGCAGGTTCAACACATTTACAACACGAAATTATCACGGCTCGTGGTGAGGTTTTACAATTTGACTAAGTGTTGAGACATCATGGGGGTAATTAAGTATGGTGATTTGGTGGGCATGGAGAAAAGATAACATAATGTCTTGTGGAGCACAGTGAAATTTAGAAATTTGACTAAGTGTGAATAATCAGTCGGATGGAGAAGTCGTGATCATAGACAAGTGAATCGGGAAAAAGATTTTAAACCCGCGGTGGAGTGTTTTTGGAAAAAATTCTAGGTATGGGTGCAAAGTGAAGGCAACAAAATGCGAGGGTGTATTTTGGAGGCCACAAAACTTTGGACTAAGAAAAAGATGTGTTGTTAATTCACAACAATTGCGAAAGTTTCTAAGTATGTAAAAATAAAACACAAGAGGCAGGAGAACAAAAGACTTAACACATATGAGGATCAACATGTATTTAGTATATTAATCATGGTTGACTTTTGATTTTGCATCACATTTGCATATGTTAATTTTTCACCACATTTAAAAATATCATCCAAGTGGAGGTGGAGATGCCTTGGACGTGCATTAGAGCAATTTTATAATCATAAGGATACATTGAATAATAGTTGTATTAGTGTTTTATTCCCCATTATTTCATGATATGTTCTATATTTAAATATGTGCCATATTTTAAGTTGGCACCCATGATATTGTGGCAATGGCATTTTGACATTTATTGTTGAAAATTATGATATTCTAGCAATGATACTCGGTGAAAAATTCACCAAAACTTTACAACTTTTTATAATCAAGTAAAATGTTTTCCAAGGATTTACAAGGTTTTATAATTCAATGAAAAGATGGATGGGTTAGAAATTTGGTTTGAATCTTCCATTTGCATTTTCCTCTATATCGTCCACTCCCTAGTTTATTTGTTTTCTCTCATTGCCCCTCCCTCATAATTTACCTTATGATTCTTCATGTCAGGTTCTATCATTCCCTTCATATTTACCTTACGATTTTTCACATTAGGTTCTATATACTACACTCTTGTCAATGATCAGTTGGAACTCCTTGGAAGAATGACATTGAAATTGTATGCAAATAAAACAATTTTTTTATAAAATGTAAACTCATTAGCTTTGTCTACAATAGATCGTTGAAAATCACCTTTCATGACTTCCTCCTTAAGAACAACCTTTACCCACCAATCAATATTTTAAGAATGTTTGAAACTTTCTTATATCCATTGAAGAGTTGAATTTCTTCACTTAAAGTAGGTGAGCATGTGAGTCTCTTCTCTTCAAAGTTTAGGCTAATATATTACATTGAAGAAGAAAAACAACCATCATTCAAACCACTACTAAGTACCTAGTGTTGTGATCCATGAATCCATGCTTCTTATTCTTTCTATCCACTTTTATAATTTTGATTCTTGTGACCATGGTGGGGATTCATGTTTGATTATTGACATATAGTTGTGATGCTTAAATCATCTTGATGATGTCATGTATTAACTAGATTCAAGCGAATTCTTCCAGTTATATCAAATAAATATCATTTCTATGATGATAACATCTTGTAGTTTATCAACACACCAATTAAGCACATCGCTTCTGTTCATGGAATTTTTTGTGAAGACAAATTTCGAAATGATGAAAATCATTCTTTTCTCAACTCTTGGGAGGGTTTCTCCAACGTCAATCATTCTTTTCTCTAATGCATTCTAAATTTTGTGAATTTCTCAACATAGTATGGATGAATAACGGTCATGTGGTTGATGATATAGTATCAACCCCATTGGTAAGAAAAGAAACTAAAAATGAAGTTGAAGTAATTATCTCCCCATCTCCCACGACCTTCAAAAATTGATTAATTAAAATATTAGGTATCTCATGTTCATAATGTTAATTGTTTACTATACAAGCAATTCTTGAATTATGAATATTTGTATTAGAAGACACCTTGAGCATTGTTTTAAACATTTGTTTATAATAGTGTTTAATAACACCCACTAGCCACAATAAGGTAGAACAAGCCATTTAATGATACCCTTTTCATTTGATTTAGATTTAATACCCTCAATGTTAGCGCTAAACTCTTTCAAAATATTGTACCTACATGCATCTTTAACAGTTGGCATTACATTTGACTCAAAGTAATCCAACACATTTTTTTTCAATTCTACTATGATATTTTGATGCATTCGAAGTCATCGACAACAATTCATGTAGATAATCCTTTACCATATTTATATGACTGCAATTAGACTTTCATTCACCCATGCCAAGTATCACAGCTCAGGAAACACATTTATCTGCAAAGATGATAATAGGGCTCAAAGTTTTTTTTTTTTATCAAGAATATAACAAACAAGATTTAAATATCACATAAGAACCCACATTTGAGGCACAAATTCCATAATTATCCTCGACATGATTTCTACTCAGCAATATACAAACAACAAGCAAAAGAAAACAATTCTTGGCTTGGCTTCTAGATCCCACATATCCCCTCCCAATCAACCAATTTTTTTTATTAAAAATACATTGTATAACTCGCTCTAATCCTTACATTTTCCCCATGTTTTCTCTTCTACTACTACTACATTATCTACCATTTTCTCTTCTTCTTCCTAGTTTTCAAACTCATCTACCTCCTCCACCTCATCTCTATATAAACTAAAAGGTTGTAAATAATTGAGATTGACTACCAAGATTTTCAAATTGCTCATCCCTTTACAACTGATGACCATCAACATTTTAAGAAGAAGGGATTTTTCTACTAGCTACTCAATTATGTGATCACTTGTGTGAATACAAGATTGATACAAGGTCATAAGGTATTTGAAACCACAAAAATGATTGGTAGCTTTCTAAAATTAAAGTACTCGGGATCCAAACATGAGAGGCAGTTGACTAAAAAGAGAGATTCTAAAACATCTACTAGACTACCTTCATGTTCATCTTCATTTATATCTTCACCTTCATAAGTTATACCTTCCTTAGTAAATTTTTTTACTATTTTTGAAGCTACATAATGCATCCATTTCTTGATCGATTTGCAAATCTTTCTTTAATAGAAATCCTTAGTTGAAAACATGTCTAATGAAAGATCAAAGCATTCAAGTTTAGTGAAATAAAAGAAAGTGATGTTATCAATTGTGTGTATTCTTTATTTTTCTTCTTGAGAGATAATAGAATAAAAAAAAACATGGGAGAAATCAATATGGGGGATTGAGTAAACTCCAAAGGAATTGTCATCTCTGAGAGAGGGAAGGGAAACAATATTATGTCTCTTACATGAAGCTTTGAGAGGATGTGAAAGTAGAGTAATTCATCTAAAAGACCACTCAATTTGTCCATGTCCTTTGCTATGGTTAGACACAAGCAAAGGCTAAATCTAGCTAGAAAGGAAGTGGAAGATTGCAATACTAATGGATTAAGCAAGGCATGGAGTGGAAGAGTAGAGATGATACTAGATTAAAAGTGTGTTATGGATGGGCTTGGATCATGAGGGAAATAAAAATTTATGATTTGAGGATATGAAGGTCTTTTTAATCCCACTAAAACAAATAAGTTTATAGTGAAGAATGTTTTAGCATGAAGCTAGATGGTATATCACAAGACTAGGTACTTTGCAATAGTTGGAATGGTGGTTGTTTTTGTTCTTTAGTGGTTGGATGCAAGTGAAGGATAAATCCAACCAACAAGGAAGTGAAAGATTGTAATACTAATGAAATAATCTAATTAGTAAGTGAAGAGTATAGACTCTGATGGATCAAAATTGTGTTATGGGCAGGCTTGGAACCTTAGGAAACTGAAAGGTTGTGATTTGAGGATATGAAGGTCTTATCAATCCCACCAAATCCAAATAAGTTAATAGGAAATAAATATCAATAAAATTTTCTTATTTTTTTTAATCAAATTAATTGACGATTTTTTTGAAATGTTTTACACAAGCAATTTTATTTTTATCTTCAATTTACCCAAATATGAACATGGATACAAAATAGTAACCTGACTTGTACATGTGATAATAGGTAACGAATTGTGTTTAAATTAAATTTAATTAGGGGAGCGGCCGAGGATTTTGGTCTGTGGTTAGGCTCCTCGCGCAAAATACCTCCTACGACATAGAACACTAGAAGGAGGCCGCAGACCCTCCATATCCCTTTTCCATTCCCTTCTAGTCCTTTGGATTCCATTATTTGTTTCCCGTATTTTTCCCTTCCATCCCCTTGTCTCCCATTACGACCCTTTTCTGATGGAGTACATCGACAAGAGCCAACAGGAGCTCGCGTTTCCCCCAAGTGGTCTGGGACACATGGAAGACTCAGATATGGAGGTCATGGATTACGAAGCAAGTCCCCCAGAGTCGTCTTCCTTCTCTTCCCATGAATTCTTGGAAGTCCTCAACACACCTTGTTTGGTTCTCTGCACGAATCCACACTTACAATGAGTTAATGACATCCCTGAACTTGAGCTTTCTAGTTTTGATCATTTTAATGACGTCTCCCCGAGTTCTTTGCATTCTTCACCCTCCAAGTCGTCGAAACAACCAAACGGTTTTCAACCGCCTTCACCCAAGCAAAAGGTTTCTCTTCCTATTGATTCATAGATGGAAGAAAAGAAGGAGAATACTATTAAAGGAGACCAATCCCCGCCTTGAGTTCCGACTGGTTCGTTCTAGAAAAAATTAGTAAGGTGTATCAAGGAACAAAATGGAACTGTGAGGATGGTAGTCAGAGATGACATTCCCATTAGCAAAGTCCCTCAGTTGGCTGGGAAGACATTGGTTGGAAGATTTAACGGTAAGTCTCTAGGAGAAAAATCCCTCATAGGATGGATGAATAACCTGTGGAAACCCTTGATTGGATATTCCCCGAAATTCCATATCTTGTCTAAGAACTGGATTTCCTTCATGTTCCTTTCAGCAGAAGATTGCAAAGAGATTCAAAAGAAGAACTGGACCTGGGGCTCGTTTGGTCTTACCCCTAAACCTTGGTCAGTAGATTTTGACCCCCTTAAGGAATCCATGGCTACAATGAAGGTGTGGTTGATTTTACCCAATATTCCATTGGAATTTTGGTCTAGGGAAGTGATGGAGGCTATTGGTAACAAACCAGGTTCTTTCGTCAAGCTAGAACCTAATTGGGACTCAAGAAAATATCGCAGGTGGGTCTGGATATTGATCGAAGTTGATATCAGAGAAGGTCTAGTGGGTAGTATCAATTTAGTCTATGCTAGAATTACTTGGCACCAGAAGGTATACTATTGGAAACTACCTTTCAAGTGCCATGGTTGCTGCAAAGTTGGACATAACCGCTTCAAAAAACCCCTGCCTGACAATGGAAATCCAAATCTACAATCAAAAAATAGGAGGTAGTTAAGGTCATCTCAGTGGAAGGAAAAAATGAGGAAATTCCTTTCGATAATGACAAAGTGGTCCTCTCCAGTCGAGCTTTGGGTGACCTGGTTAAAAAATATTTTGATTCATTTATGGTTCTTTCTCCCCTTTCTCCATCAAGTGCTCTTCACAATGGTACGAGGTTGAATTTTCCTCTATATTTTATCCCCTCGCCCTCTGTTTCCATCCCACCCCCCATGAACTCATCCCTTCCTGAAGAATCCCCTTCATCTGAAGAGGTC
>SNQJ01S0003976.1:34975-47513 GCA_010110895.2 Picea sitchensis | reverse complement strand
AAGGGTGTATTATAACAAATTATGTTAATAGAGCACATTAAACATGATAATATAATTAATTATATTTATTATATATGCAACCTTGTATAGGGAAAGGTAGGGTTCGGGCCTTCGACAACTTTGGCTCATGGATTCCATCACCACAAACACCCTATAGCCCCAAAGTCTCGAAGTCCCAAAGACCACAAGATGGCTAAGGTATTTGGTCACGTGTTATGCTTTGACATTAGAATAATAATAAGTTATATTCTCTTTAGTCTCAAGTCTATTCCATGAACTTTAGCCTCCATTTTCAGAATAAAATAATAACAACATTAATAATAATGATAATAATAATATGTATATAGACATATATATACATATATCTCCATATCCATGTATGGTTTTATTACCTGGAGAATTTAAATGAATTTATTTTCTCTTACAGGAAAATAAGAGAAAGGAAAATATAGTTTTCTAGTCTTTGTAAAGTGATTTAATAAAATTTATTTTTCAAGGAGATTTCTCCAATTCTGGAAATTAAAAATATAATATAATCTCTCCCTTCTTGTAGATAAATGAGTCAATTTTGTTTCCTTATTACCGTGCTTTACTACTCTTACTAAATTTAAGGAAATTGGTCCTAAGACAAAGATTTACCTCCACTGTAAATTCGATATTTCTACCATGATTTATTGCCCACCAAAATTTAAGGGGATTCTTCCCAAATTTAGGAGATTTAACACAAGTTTAACATAAATGTTTATTTATGCCCCAAATAGAATTTTGAGAACTTTTGTATTTTAATTCAATTAGAAAGATTTCATGTTTATTTCCTAATTATTTTTCCTCAATAATCATTTATAAGGACTTATACATTTTTCAATATTCTGGTTGTTCTCCTAAAGTGCAAACCCAGATTTGATATCCTTTAAGCTTTCTAGCACAATATTTGAGGATATACTAAAATAGAACACTATTATGCAGAAAAATCAGTCTCTCTTCTTTCAGATGTTTTATAGAGATTTTTAACTATTTAGTCATCATTTCCCAAGCATGCATTAAAATGTACAACACATTCAACCACAACATCCACTCCCATAAATCTTATTTTAACACATAGATAGTCAAGAGATAAGGAGTTAAATCAAATGAGCTTCAACTAAGACATTCTCTTTATTTTACTTAAATTTCTCAAGTCACTTTTGCTAGAAATCAAACTTACACAGTTCTAAAACATCGTATAAAAAAATTTCTTATCTAAACACTCCATAGATTTAACCAAATATACTTATCTAGGATCCAGAAAGTGTTGCAATTGCTGAAAGGAGTGCCCTTTTCCACCTAACCGTAGGCACAACAACTCCTAGAAGGATTTACCACTGGCCACCCCCTAACTAGATCATGATGCTCTGAGAGAGATTCTTCCTTCTGTTTAGCAACAACCAGGGATGGAGATCACTCTCCTCTTCCCATAGGAACTTGGCTGATCAATTTTCTCTCCACCAAGCATGGGGGTCTGCAATGAGTGCTTCCTCAATCACTCATCTTCTCTGCAACCTTGTTTGTCAACTTGGATTGAAAACACTGCCCAACAATTCCTGTACCCAGAAACCAATTCGTTTTTCAGTTCTCTTCATTACCAGAGAGTTGCACATGCATTCTCTCCTCCGAAAATGGTCACCAGACTCATCTTCTTTCCTCCTCGCTTATGCCCACAAATTTCCTCTCTTTTTTTTCCTTCTTCAACAATATTTTGTGGGTACAAATCCCCATTTCGTGGTCATGTCAGGAAGTTTTTCCAGATGGGTACTCTGCCCATCTCCTCATTGATTGTTGATGAGGACTTCGCAACTACGAACCTGACTGGTAATCTACTTTTCTAGGTCAGAGGACTATTTTGGGTCTGAACAATTTAAATCCATCAGAGTACTCGTCTGGTAGGGGTCATCTCAACCATTAATGGTTCCCCTCCCCATCTCTCTCATGCATCATGATCTACCTTGGAAAACCCCTTCAACAATTATGCAACACTTTCCATTTTATTTAGTAACATATATATATATATATGCATTACCTTTTATAACAAAAAGGTTCATCAATTCCAACATCCACACATATTTAGTTTTCCCATAGTCTTTTAGCAGGTTATAGTTATATATTTACAAGCTGGGGGAAATAGGGGTATTACATCCTCCCTGCCCTCTCCTGAGGATTCTCCCCCCCAAAACCCTCTCCCCCTTCCCCAAAAGTCTCCATTTATCCCTTGGTCAAAATATATGCCTTGAGATTCAAAACTCAAGAGACTAACCCATATTATGGAGGATTGTCTCTCGACCCTCCTCCTCATGCTCAGGCTGGCAGAAAATCCCATCTCTCGAAAGAAAAAGAAAGAGTCACTATGAAAACTCACAAAGGAACCCAAGCGGCCATCACAAGGGCCCTTAGAGCAAGGAAATCCATTTTGATGAGGGCAAGATGATCTTCCTTTCCTTCAATGTGAGAGGGGTTGGGGATGCCCCAAAGAAACTAGCCCTCAAAAGAATGTTCCTAAGCCTAAAGCCAAACATAATTTTAATCCAAGAGACATTGTGTCTCAGTGACAAAGCTAGAGAATTTTTAGTCCTTGGCTTAAGAATTGGTCTTTCAGTACAATGGACGCCTCTGGATTATCGACAGGATTTCTTACTGGGTGGAGCCATAATTTTCATGCCTTGTCCTCCTCTGTTGTTCTCTCTTCAATTTCAGTCAAATTAAAACATAAGAATAGTGATTTAGCCTTCTAAGTGGTCAATATTTATGGTCCCTACTCTGTTAGGACCTCCTTATGGGAGGACTTGATATATGTAGGCATTTTTTATGACCCTCTATTGGTGGCGGGGGGGTTGAATTTCACCCTATCCCTTTAGGAGGTTTGGAGAGCGCACCATAGGGAAGACACACAAAGTGGTTTTTTCTTGTCATTTTTAGAAAATTCCTATCTGGTGGATATTGACCTTGTGAAGCTCTCATCCACTTGGAGAAATTCCAGGACTGGGGATGAGGAGGTTGCAAAAAGATTGGATCCCTTCTTAGTTTCTGAAGCCCTCCTAGATTTGGGATCAAGTTTTAAAGCACTGGTAGAGGTGGGAGGAATTTTGGACCATCTCCCAATCTCCTTACATTGGTCTTCGGGCTTTGAGTCCCGTTCTTCCCCTCTTAAATTTTTCCAAACCTGGATGGTAGAAGAAGATTTCAAGAATATGGTTCTCTCAATTTGGGTCAAGCTATCCCCCTTGAATCTTGTTCCACTCATGGCACAATTTGCAGCTAATCTTAAGAATTTGAAAAGCATCATTAAAAAAATACTTCCCCTTTGGAAATCCAAGAGGCAACGGATTATTTGGGATACTGAAGAAAGTATCGCCGAGGCCTATAGGAAGCTAGAGGAAAGCCCCCTTTCTAGTGCAAAGTTAGACGAATTAAGAGAAATGGAGGACAAACGAGCCTCTTGGATAAAGACAGAGGAACAAGAATGGTGCATTAAGAGCAGGGCTCTTTGGATAAAAGCAAGAGACAATAACACCAAATTTTTTCAGCAGTTTGCAAACTATAGAAGAAACCTCAACACAATATGGGAAAAGATGAAGAATCAAATGTGGTAGTATCCTTTGAGGACAAGTCAAATCTTGGACTAAACTTCTTCAGTAATATTTTCTCAACCCCCCCTGGTTTCCCTATTCAAGAAATTTTGGAGGTAGTGGGAAAATTTCCCTCTGTGTTTTCTAAAGATACAAATTTATACTTGGAGAAAGAGGTCACATAATAAAAACTAAGAGTGGCGTTGTTTCTATGACTACCTAAAGAACGATCTTATGATGGTGGTAAGGGAATATCAAAAGGAAGGAAGAGTTCATGGGCCTCTAAATGCCAACTTCTTGTGCCTTATCCCTAAAAAACAGTTCCCATCTTCCTTTGAGGATTATAGACCAATTTCATGTTGCAATGTTATCTACAAATTAATATCTAAGATTATTTTAAGAAGACTGAGACCGATGCTAAGTGCTTTCATAGGAGAAGAACAGTTTGGTTTTCTACACAATAGATAGATCCACGACGTGGTAGCCATCGCACAAGAAGTGCTCCACTCTGTCAAAAAAAGAAATCTTAAGGCAACCATCCTTAAACTGGATCTCTCCAAAGCGTATAACCGAGTAAACTGGACATTTATGCACTTGGTCCTCATCCAAATGGGCACAAGCTTGAAATTTGTCAACTGGATAATGGGATGCATTCAAAGCGCTTCCTTTTCCATCCTTATCAATGGAGCTTCGTCCCATTTCTTCAAAGCTTCCAGAGGGCTCTATCAGGGCTATCCCATTTCTCCCTTTATGTTCTTGATTGTCGCCGAAGCACTAAGCAAATTGATAAAGGAGGCCAGATCCAATGGTCTCTTGAAAGGAATTGCAGTCTTTGAATCTGAATCAATAACTCATTTTTTATTTGTGGATGACATCTTCTGTAACTTGTTCAGTACTACGAGGAATATGAATTCCTTTAAAAATATTTTAAACCTCTACTGTAGCGCAACGAGAATGAAAGTGAATATGGAAAAATCATGTTTAATTATTAATCATTGTGTGAAAGCGGAATAGTCCGCCTTTGCTAACATTTTTCCAGCTCAAAGGAAACCTTTCTTTGAAGGACTCAAGTATCTGGGCTTCAACTTAAAACTAGAAAATTACAGGAAAGAAGACTGGAGTTGGTTAATTAGAAAAGTTGAGGTAGGTAGCAATTTGGGTCAATAGACTCCTTTCCAGAGGAGGAAGACTAGTGTTAATTAAAGCAGTCTTGGAAGGAATTCCTGTGTACTGGAATTCTATAGCTGCAATACCTAAAGGAGTCTTAGATAAAATTCACTGAATAAGCTTTCAATTTTTATAAGCGGGACACAACTCTCCTAGAGGTACTCATCTAGCCAATTGGAATTCAATCACTACCCCAAAAGAGATGGGAATATGGGGTTTAAAAAACATTCGTCTTTTTGCTCGAGCCCTAGCGGGAAGGACTATTTGGAGACTAACCCTTGGGAACTCTATTTGGGTAAGAGTTATGAATTCTAAATATTTTCCCAACCTATCTATTTCTGTATGGTTTCGAGAGCCTACAAAATCTTCCAAAGGCTCAATTGTGTGGAAAGCTCTTATGGAACCTTTCCCCTTAGTTGGAAATTAGACTGTTTGGCATATTGGAAATGGGGCAAAGGTAAGACTAGGAGAAGACCCATGGTTGGGAGTGAGAAACAATTATAAGCTTTCTCCTCCCCTACTACACTTTCTCAAGGATAAAAACCTCATGTTCTTGGGCAATGTAAACACCAACTTTCCCCAGATTCGAGGGCGTATGGGATGGAAGAACACAAAATCTCTTGATATTCTCGAAGCTATGCAAGATGAGTGGAATTCGTACATCTCCCTTTTATGCAAAATTTTTATCTCCCTAGACAAAGATTCTGAAGACACTCTATGTTGGTCAAAAAATCCACAGAATGGGTCCTATTCGGTCAAATTGGGTTACAAAGCCTGCTTAGAAGACAATAGTGTGACCCCTCTGAAATGGTGGTGGAAGCCCCTTTGGAAACTCAAATCTCCTCCTAGATGTAAAATAACCCTATGGCTTGCAATGAACAACAAATTGATGACCTGGGATAATTTCCTTAGAAGAGGATGGTGTGGACCCAACAAATGTCCTCTTTGTAAAGAAAATCAAGAAACTATTACTCATCTCTTTGTCTCTTGTCCCTATGTAGGAAAGGTTGCACAGCGAATAAAAGAATAGCTAAAAGCCAAGGCCAATTGGAACCAGGGCTCAGTCAAAGACTACTTCAAATCCTGGATCCAAGACATATCAGTGTCCTTGTATGCAGGCCTCCTTGGTATCATGATTCCGAACATATGGTCGGCCTGAAAAAACTTTGTTTTTAAAGATAAGTATGTTCCTCTGGAGGTCTCTGCGGAAATCTTGCTTCGTCGGGCAGAAGAGTTCAAGGCAAAATTAAGGGAAAGTAAGTCTCGATATATAATCCCTCCTCCCATTGATTGCACCATCCCTTGGGATTACTTCGACAGGGCTAGTCAAGGACATCCTCCTTCATGCAGAGCGGGGGTGGTTATTTTTATCAGTCACAACCATTTTATCCACATCAGATATGCGTCAGGGGGTGGAACAAATAATAGAGCGAAACGTATAGCCCTCTGGACCCTCCTGGAAACTGCAAAGGAAAAAAACTTGTCAAAACTTCAAGTATTTGCTGACAACAAATTGGTGATCAACTGGGCGAGGGGTAAACGTAATATTCAAAATCCTAGTCTAGCCTCCTTGCTAAGAGACATCAAGCCTACCTTCATAAATTTTGAATGGCTAACCTTCCAACACATTCTTAGGGAACTTAATGCAAAGGCAGATGAACTCTCAAAGGAAGCTTTGCAGTTGCAGAAATGAGCCTTCGATTTTTATGAGTTCTTTAAAGGAACATGAACCAAAGCAATGGAGTTTCATCTTTGAAGAAGTCTTTTCCTTTTTTGGACATGTAGGGTTGTATATGTTTATGTTAAGTTTGAACATGATGTAGAAGTTTTTGAAAAAACCTATAAAAACTTGTTTTAAAGTAGATTAGATGCATACGTTGTATAGTTCCTCAAGAAAGCCTACAAAGACTTGACATGAAAGACTGCAACATGTATACTTTTATAATGAATATGAAAGTTTTTTTCTCTGAGAAAAAAAAAATGCAATAATAGATAACAATATCCATCATCCTTTATTTGGCTTAATTTCGTTGTTTATACCTATGATACTGTTAACTATTGAACCATACCATAATCATTATAAATCAAACTTGATTGAAAAATCTCCCCAAGTTCGAACATGAGTATTTTACTTGATATAACAAAATGGCATTTACACTTCAACCAATATTCCCCTTAAGAACACCAATTTAGATGACCAATTTAGATTTTAGTAACACCACCTCAATGAAAAAACAAAATTTAATAGTAATGTTGTATTGTTACATATTATGTCACATATATACATTTATGTTAACATACCAACATTATTGATGAAAAAGTATACACGTTAACTATGTCATAGACGATCTTTATACACCTACCTTTTTGTGCATATTATATAAATTCCTTATTTCATTTGGAACACTCATTATTTTAACCATTGTTTGTTTCCATCCTTTTATCTACGTTCACACTTCACATATAGAGATACGTCTCTAACACTATTATCACATGTGAGAAGATGCCATTATAGAGGTACGTCTCTAATACTAATACTAGATGGAGAAAGATGCCATGTTGTGTGGCAATTTTAACACTCTTTGTAGGTGGAAAATGTGTGATTATAGATGTACGTTTCTAACACTATTAATTATTAGGGGGAGAAATGCCATGTTGTGGGGTAATATATATTGTTTTAATTACTAGGGGGGAGAAATGCCATGTTGTGGGGTAATATATATTGCTTTAATTACTAGGGGGAGAAATGCCATGTTGTATGGCAATTTTAACACTCTTTGTAGGTGGAAAAGATGTGATTATAGATGCACGTCTCTAACACTATTAATTACTAGGGGGAGAAATGCCATGTTGTGGGGTAATATATATTGCTTTAATTAATAGGGGGGAGAAATGCCATGTTGTGGGGTAATATATATTGCTTTAATTACTAGGGGGAGAAATGCCATGTTGTGTGGCAATTTTAACACTCTTTGTAGGTGGAAAAGATGCGATTATAGATGTACGTCTCTAACACTATTAATTACTAGGGGGAGAAATGCCATGTTGTGGGGNGGGGGGGGGAAATGCCATGTTGTGGGGTAATATATATTGCTTTAATTACTAGGGGGAGAAATGCCATGTTCTGTGGCAATTTTAACACTCTTTGTAGGTGGAAAAAATGCGATTATAGATGTACGTCTCTAACACTATTAATTACTAGGGGGAGAAATGCCATGTTGTGGGGTAATATATATTGCTTTAATTACTAGGGGGAGAAATGCCATGTTGTGGGGTAATATATATTGCTTTAATTACTAAGGGGGAGAAATGCCATGTTGTGGGGTAATATATATTGCTTTAATTACTAGGGGGAGAAATGCCATGTTGTGGGTTGTGAGGTAATATATATTGCTTTAATTACTAAGGGGAGAAATGCCATATTGTGGAGTAATATACATTGCTTTAGTTATGAATCTTTTTATAACACATAAGAGATTTTAAGGTGAGTTTATTAAATATGTGATTCAAAATGTGGGGAAACATTTTTGGGAATTTTTCTAAATTAAAAAAAAAAATAAAAATAAAAAATATTTATAATAAAAACAAGATTTTAATTAATTACTTAGTTTTCATAGATTTAGTATTAATTTTTTTTTAGAAAAATAATAATGTTTATTAAAATAAATTAATATAGATTTATTTTTATTTTAGAGGAAAATAAAAAAGAAATGCAAATCTCTTATTAGTTAAAAGAGCTCAAGTTAAAATATATTTATATTTTTTTTCAAGTTTAATGTTAATTTTTCATTTTAATTTAAACATATATACATTACAATAAAGGCTAAATATCATTTATTGGAGGCTTGAAGCTATGTGATTTGTGTATCGTATACACTAATGAAGATGACACACACCATAACATTGATGATATGCATGGAACACAATCGTATGATTTTGATGACATTATAGCTCATTTATATGGGTGTCATACCACCCCTACCAGCGAAAACCATATCTTACCACTTAAATCCCCTACGAGATTTATCCACATCCATATATTGAACTCATCTCATCTACTTCAATAAGGAAGTCACACACTTTGGCCAAGAGATTCTACACTTGTGCATCATAGAACATCATTATATGCAATGGCTTTAAATGGTGGAAAGAGTTGGGGGAGGCTCCTTGTTGCACATACGATGATCAAAGTGTAGTGGTTTGCATAATGATTTCAATACATGATCAAAGTGTAGTGGTTTGCATAATGATTAAAATACATAATAGACAATTCACCCTAACATATAAGTATCACAAAAAAATGCATAAACATGGATTTAATGGAGAGAATCTAAACAACATTAGAACACTGCAAAGCTAAGAAACTAGGGAAAGGAAGGGTAATGTAAATAAGAAACAAGAGCAAGAAGAATCTCACTCTATATATGCTCATTGCGAAGATCACTATTTTTTGTTGTTTAAAATCCATTCCTTGAAATAGGGCTACACAAATATGCAAGAAATCACTATTTTTTATTGTTTAAAATTCATTTATGAATGCAGAAATGGGTTTAGCATGCTGAAAAACTTGAATGCAGAAATGGATTTAGCATGCTGAAAAACCTCTAAAGCACTCTGATTCTACAGAAATAATCACTCAAATCTGCAGATCTAATAATTTTTTACCCCATTTCAAACAAACTTCCCAAAAAAATATCACTCAAAAAAAAACATTTTGTAGAACATTTAAACTTCCACTTAATCATATGAGTAAATTAGATATGAAATCTCTTAATACACATATTTGAAAGTAAAAAATAATTAATTTCTTAAAATTTATTTCAAATAAAACAAGATTAATTTAATAAGACTTATCCCAAATAAAACAAGACAGTAACATAAATCAAACATTTCAAACAAGATAATAGAAATAAAAATCTGCCATTCTTTGTTCTGATAAACAATAAACACCATCAGACATATCATTGAATATGTAACTCATGCATGACAAACAATAATCAGCTAATAACCAATTTATTACCTAACATTCAATTCAATGCTGCAGCAAGTAGTATATATACACTGTCTCAAAATATATATACCCAAATAATCCGATAGTATATACACCAGCAACCGAACATTGAATGCTACGTGGTTGTTGTTGGCCGCGCATGCATATCCAACAACAACTGGGTCCTCAAGGTTCGCCGATCATATTTCTTGGAAATTGCACATCTCATCTACCCTACTTTGTTGAGTGCATCCCACTTCTAATACGGAAGCTACAGACTTCTCCTTAACTTTTTCAAAGGTTACTAAAAAAAATTTATTTTCTCAATAATGCGTGACTTTGTAAGACTGGTGCATTTGTAAAGACGAGTTGCGACTGAATAAAGGTACCCGGCACATACAAGCAATAAATGTCATCATTATCTTTGACTGCGTACGTTCTTGAGGGTTCATCTTTTAAGGCTTTGATTTGCAATCCATTCCATCCGATTCTGTAATGAACAATTCGAGTCTTTTTAGGAAGGATTTTGATTTAATAAATAAATAAATTACAAGTTTGGGTGAAAAATTTCAAGCGTCGGCATCGATGTTACTTTCTGTTTGCCATCTTGTGTGATGGGCCGGTATATCGTCCTCTACATTTGGTGGAGGCCACTTTTAGTGGGAAGTAAAAGCTGGATAAAAATTCAATTAGTCATTAGTCACAATGATAACAACAGTGGCATTTTTTAAGACACTGGATATGAAAGCGACCTTGGATTCCATTTCCCGCCATCGATTTTCAACCTCTGCCACCGCCGTCTGTGGACTTAAATTAAAAAACCACAGTGATTCTGTTATGCCTGACGGAGAGAAAACGGTGCCGTCAGATTCGGGCTTTTGTAAGACAAGAAAGTCCGTCAAAAGCCGCGCCAGGGAAAAACGTGGGTTCAGTCAGATGGTAGGGGTTCCCAGACAGATTGCGAGTCCACGTGGTGCGCACTTTCGCTTCAAAACGCTGTGAGCGATGAATTGAAATATTTGATGCGATCCACGTATACTCCAAGGACATGACAGCCGAGGGAGGGAAGGAAGGCGGGTCCCACCTTTTGTGGAGGGAGTCTGTCCTCCTTAAAATTGATTTCCGCTATCTGAATATTCAACCTTTTTCGATATTTGATTCGTCGCGCAGTCGTTGTCAAAATTGGCGCTGCTCCCCCGACTGACTCACTTGATGGAAGCGTAGTGTTCAGAATCGGGGATGGAATTTGATACCCACATTATTTTATCGATAGTTGTCGTTTTTCGCTTGTGATTTATAGATTTAAACGTGGTTCTTGGTTTTGGCAATTTTTTTTTTTAAATATTATGACACTCTGGAACAAAAAGTTAAAATATTATGACACTCTGGAACAAAAAGTTAAAATATTATGACACTTATGTTAATGGAGGTGGTATGAAAAACAAGTTAACATTTTATGTTGTTGAACTTTTTCAGTTTATTATTATTGAATTTCAGTTAAGTAATGAAGTTAACATCTTATGTTATTGATTTTTTAGCTTTATTATTATTGGATTTAAGTTAAATAAATTTTTAACTAAATTGTAATTTTGAATAAATAAAAGTATTGTTTTTAATGTAAAATAGATTTTACACTTTAAAGTTGTTATGTGGATTTGGTCCAGGTGGATATTGATGGCCACTTAATTGTTTCACTAATTTAGAATGGTCTCATATTTTTCTACAATTTTTGGGGTGGTTTTGAGACGGTAAACCATTTTTTTTGGTGCCACAACTCCTAGCATATAAGTAAAGGCAGATGGGGTTGTTTAGAATGTATACTAGACCTTTCCGATGGGCTATCGAGTGCCTCAAACTAAGATCTTATGCAAAATTTACGCTCTTGGGAAGTTTACGTATCAACTAACCACATCAGGTACTTTTGGCGTTTCATCCTCTGAGGTTAGGGCTTTGGATGTTTAGGGTTTTCTCACTAATGCTTTTATGTTAAAACTCCTTTTTGACCTCTTTTAGGATAAACTGTCACCATTTGACTAGTTTGTGTGCTTTGCATTTTATAGTCTTTTGTATTCCATTCATTAATAGAATTTGAGTGAAATGTATCACTGTGTTCTTGCAATATGTCCGTGTGTTTCCTGATTAAATCTCTATCTCTGCCTTCATTTCATTCTCAATATAATCTGGATCAAGACCATTTAGGACATAAAACAAATCACATATAACTATTTCAAATAATTTTAGTGTAATCTCGATGTTCATTATTTTCATATGAATTCTCATACTCTTCCACTCTTTTCACAAATCACATAATGACTCTTTCAAATAATTTTACTCTTTTTACAAATCACATAATGACTCTTCCAAATAATTTTAGTGTAATCTTGATGTTCATTGTTTTCATATGAATTCTCATACTCTTCCACTCTTTTTTAGATAAATCTTCTTATATATACATATCATATATACTTCTAAACCACAATTCGTATTTAACTAACTCTTAGCACGCTTACTCTTCCACTCTTTGTAATGACATGGAAGCTTTTTTCTTCATAAAATCACTTAAGAATTAATAAGGCTTTTAAAATTGAAAAGTCCAAATACCTTTGATGTTTATAGCCCTAGTAGATTTGATCTCTAGTCTAGCCCCAATCAAACCTACCAACATTATGAGTGATTCCCATAATTAAAATAAATATTCCTAAAATGTTTTTTTTTTTTTTTACCTTTGATGTTTATAGTCCTAGTAGATTTGATCTCGAGTCTAGCCCCAATCAAACCTACC
>SNQJ01S0003976.1:9951-20913 GCA_010110895.2 Picea sitchensis | reverse complement strand
AATAGAGTCTCTGTAGATTGTTGCAGTATATTTTGTTTCTTCAAAACATAAGTTTAATAATAAAAAACATTGTTGTAGAAATAAGTAACTCATTATCATTCATTTCGTGTTTAAGAAACATACTGTTAAACAATTGTCAAATTGACATATCAAATAGTGATAAAAAAAAATTGAAAAATAGTCATTAGAAATCTAACACAATTCTTCACAAGTTTTTTTTTTACTGTAAAGTGAAATTCTAAATAAAAAAAATACTTTTATATGTCGGAAGTTGAATAACTTGTGAAAATACAGTTTTTTTTGTCATAAAACAAGCAAAAGTGTAACCCACCTTCATGATTTCACCCATACATCATCCAAGAAAGCAAAGAACATCCACAAAGATCCTCCTCCAAAGATAGTGCATGAGATCCAAGAGACAAAAAGAGAGAAGTAGCAAACTTTTCTAAAGTTGCCCCACCACAAATGTGAGGAAGCGATTATGAAAAATGAGAGGCGCGTTAGCCTTATTTATAAGGAAACCTCGATGCTCCAAAAGTTAGAAAAGGTGAAAAAATATGTCTCTTAGTGGGGCCAACCCCTTAGATTTTCCTTTACAAATGTCAAAATGTGAAAAATAATACATAAATGGTTGCACATGTGGTGACGTCATGCCCCAGTGGGCTAAGAGGGCCTCTCCAAGGCCATGTGGCATCGCCTTAGGTACAAGTGTGGTGGAAGAATGCTACTCCCCATATCAAAGTCATCATTGGGATCCAAGTAGCAAGACACCCCATCATCTCTATCAAACCCTAGCACGACGTCATCATCTAAATGCCTAGCGTCCAAGGTGCAAGGAGTGGTGTTCTAAGAGGAGAAGGTTGTACGCCATCTCTATGCGTCCTCCAATCATCTCTATGTGCAATGTCCTCCATCCAATGAAAAATAGTTTATGTGGTGTAGAGCCCAAGGTGTGGGATTTCTTCACATCTCTATGCCACCATGACCAAATCTGTCAAAAATGAAGCCCATATATCAATCGTCCAAGGTCCTGAATATGTGAGAGCCCATGTCTAAATGTGTCAAGTCACTAGGTGACTCAATTCTCTACATCACACGTGTCATATCCTGCAATAAAGGCACAACGTCCTGGGTGAAATCCTGGGGCGTCCTTCAAAGAACCATGTCAAGGGTATCCAAATCAAAATAGAATATGAAATCAAGTAAACCAATGTTCATAAGATATACTAGTCCTTAAATCATGCAAAGTAAGTTATTAATTAATATATAAGCCACATGAATGATTCACTTCAGTACCCCCTTCAAATATCACACTAGTTCGGGACTTTATGTAACTTGGAAAGTTTGAATATGGGAGGCCTTCATCAAACCCTATTAAGTGTTCCAACCAAAAGAGTGAAAGAAAAGACCCAAGTAGAGGGATATGTCCCAAGGGGAATAGTGAAAGAAAAGAACCCTTCAAGAATAAGTGTGCTAGTGGTACATGTTGGGATTACTTCATGGATTTTGGTGTCACTGAATCCATTTCTATGAGTGCCTTTGTGGAGGGTGTGCTTGCTCTTGAGTTACCACTTTATAAGAACTACGTTTTTCCAAACCCCTTTATCTACCCTTTTATGTGTCCTCTTATCATATTTGAAAGTCCTCTTTTATAAGGTTTCAATCTATAACATCACTGCTTGGGACTGGGGAGAACGCTAAAAGGGTAGAGCTCAAGTTTGGACTGGCTTTTGAGAGTCCTTTGCTATCATTCCTTTCTTTCTTTAGCATCATTTTTTTATTCTTTTATCAGAAATTGTAATCAACCTCTGGGCTTTTGGACCCTCTTCTCATGTGAGAATGGACCATGACCCATTATTGAAGTTTGAAAAATTATGACAAGCTCCAAGACGAAAAGTGTTATGTGTGGTGGGGAACAGAACGTTACCCTTGTGAGGGCCCCCCAGTAGTACCCATTTTCCCTAGGTGGTGACAACACGGGACTAGGGCACAAATGTTGGCCACCAAGGTGAAACAAGGCAACAAAAATAAGTTCTTGAGCCAGTGATCAATTATCCAAATTCAACCAATGATCTTCATCCACGTGCCTAGTAAATTAAGAACAACAATTCGCATGAAAGAAGGACTAACATACCTCATGGTGACGTTGGCTTACCATCTTCGGTACATTGAGTTGACTGGATATGATGAGCTTCAATGATATGAAGTAGAAAAGGCTATCTAAGGGGGGTTGTTGGGTTGTCATATGTGGACATGTTGATCATCATCATGGTCAGGATCATTGTCTCTGTTTCAGGCCACGAGACATGATCTCCTCTAGTTACCCCTAGGCATGGGGGGTAACACTACCAAAGAACCCCTTCTTCCATGATCAAACCAAACATATTAATGTGCATTTCCATTTCATTTAACAACTTGTATAAAATGGAGAAGTTGAGCCAAAATCTTGCCCAACTCAAGACTAGACTTGGGTCATTTGTACAATGTAAATATAAACTTAGTATAGTTTCTAGAATGACCATTAAAGGAAGATGTTAGAGGTATTCAGATAATAATGTTCATCTAAACTATAAATTTATGCATATTAATAAAGTCATTTTTTTGTCTTAATCTAAATCATATTTTGGTGTTATATTAATGAGTTAAAGCATATTTAAATCATTTTAGAGTTCATGCATTAGGGTTTATGCCATTCATTTACTATAAAAGGACATGCTCTCTCCATTTTATTATATAATAAGTATTTCTCTCTTCCAAGTTCATTTATGTTCTTGGTTTCTTTTTGTTATAGACATCTTCTCGACCATCTAAATAAGAAACTTCTAGAAGCATGTAAAATCTATATAAATCCTATATAGACAAAATATAAAGGTTAAAAAAACATTGGGAGAAGAAAACTTAGAGACAAATCAAGTGGGAGAGTCCAAAAAGGTTAGAATAGAGGATAAAATGGTTTGAATAAATTCAAAAGGTTAAGAAATCTGCTAAAAGTGTCAAGCTAAGTATGCAAGACAAAAGAAAAGTTCAACTATAACCAAAACTCTGGTATTTACTTATGATTGAAATTTATGGAAAATTTGATCATAAAGCTATGCTTTTAATTACTTGGCCTATTAATTTCCTCTCTCCATGTTTTTATTACTCAACAATAAGAGGGAAAGTGCAATAAAATATTGTTATGGTTACTGATTAAGTTTACAACAACAATTCCTCACATTCTTATAGAGAGATTTATGCAACACAATGGGTTATTGAGAAAGGAGAGTACCTTTGGAGTTGGTTAGGAGGTAAATTCATGCTTTCACTATAATTGGCCATAATATTTCATGAGTTGATCGACACAAAGAAACAATCTTATTCTCAATTATATTCTATAGACTTTCTTCTTATTAGTCCTTGCTTGCGACAAGGGACTTTAGCAATCGCTCGAGGGTTAATGATGGTTGACCACCTATTACTTGGTACGTTCTGAGTTTTAGTTGGTGTGTTTTGCTATGCTCTCCAAAACACGATATCCAATATCCAAAGTTTCCTTCAACCATATCCAAACTTATGTGGAAATGTTATATTAATTTTATTTATTTTAAAAATAAAAATTATGTATTTATTTATAAAATTTCAAAAACCCAATTTTTGATTGTTTAATAGCCATATGATATGACTATATTTCCCTGGTGTATGCGAATATGTTTTAGTTAATTGTCAGTATTAATAAGTCATTTAAAAATAAAATAAATTTATTGGCCATTTTCCTGACTCTGACACTGTGACTTGACACTGCAATTGAATGCTCTAACAGTCTGCAATTGAATGTCTGAAAATACAATTGAAGTTCTAAATGCTATGTTGCAGGTTCTTGGGAAGGGAAGGACATTCCACTCGGTAGCCTGCATGTTCCACCACTTGCAAAACATAAGGTACATCGCGGCCTTCAAAACTTAACTTACAAAAGATGGACAAACAATTCCATTCTATGAAAGATAGAATATTGCCCTGAAGAGAGAGATGCATAAACAATAAATGACCAGTAATCCTCGCCATATAATTTGAGCCATGGTGAAAGGTTGTTGTTGAAAACATGTTCTAAATTTTGACTGAATACTATTGGTATTGTTATTTTCTTCATTAGCCAGGAAAAACTCTGAAAAATCCAATTAGTTACAACATATGAATGTATATTATGAATTATATTAACGTACCTTGCATTTTTTAGTAGGGACCCAGTTGAAACAACGACAACTACTCTATGAATAGTTGAAGGAAGCTAAAGTTGATGCACTACAACTACTCTATGAATCACTGGAGCAATCAATGTGTGAATTCCCACTTACATATCATCATCATGATATTCCTTGGCTAGTGCATTTTGGTAAAATACAGTAACTCATTAGCGTACTTGTACTTGATATCTTCTTGTGGAAAATTATCCTCTAATTGTTGTGTTCTTGTGTAAAATTATCCCAATTGCAGATTTGTACAAGATTGACCTTGCAGATTTGTATCATACTAACCCAAAGAATTTTTCCTAAGACTTTTATCTGTGGAGTCTCCACCCTCTTGAGAGGCTAATCCCTGCAAGAGTTTTTACTATCATTTTTTATAAACTAACAAATTATAATATGATGGTTATATTTTGTATTTTGTATGTTATACCTGTAACTGTAAGTGTTTTTAATGTCATTTGTTAGAAACTAACAAATCATAATATGATGCTTTTATATTGTATGGCATACCTGAAATTGATTTGAAGTTGCTTGCTTGACCTGTCATGCTCCTTTAGTTTGAAACTCTATTTGTGATTGTAGTCGGAAGAAAAAAAACCACAATTGTATTATCATGTGAGAATCCGTCCATCACTCCAACAAAACCCGTGGAGTCTTGATTTTTGTACTACTGGTGTTGCTTGTCTAGATGCTCTTGTTGTGTTTCGAGAAATTATCTACTATTGGTGTTGCTTGTCCCAACGTTCTCATTGAGTTTCAAGAAACTCTCTAGTACATGTAACTCTGAAGATTCCTTTCTCCTTAGAAAGTACCTGGTAGAGCTCACTTGGAATTGTTGCAGGCCAAACCCGTCGTTCTTTCTCCCACCCACTTTATTTCCCTCACCGGATTTGGTAGTGCTCACCCCCATACCACGAGGGTTGGTTTGATGTGCCACAGGCACCCAAGACCCTCCATATTCCCATGTGCCATAGAAAATTGACCCTCTGTTGAATAAACTAAATTACTACCATGTTCACAAATCTTAATTGACTAGTTTTTAGGCCCAAAACCGAGTTCAAAGTTAGGAGTTACATCATTTCGAGATTTTTCTTTTCAATACCAAATTATGCTAGAGCATGTTTGAAGGGAAATGGAGTCGAGTGTGATCCCTCATGTTGTTGTTAAACTATTATACAAACCTTACAAGCCTCGTGTGTGAGAGTTTGGGGCAGAATATGGCGCTATCCTAAGGAGCCCTAAGCAATGGTAGTCTTGTCGTTTGCATTCCATACTCTGGTGGAAGGTTATTCATGCAGGTCCCTATAGGGAACAACCAGAGTCTTAAGGAGGCTACTTTGTCTACAATAAAACTCCTAATTATTAAATTTGGCCACTAAAGCATTAAAAATTCCTAATTTATCCAGAGCCATTAAAGCCCATAAAACCTTGCATGCATGTAAAACCACAGTGCTCATAGAAAAAACTTCTCACAATGTGAAGTGGAGTCGTTCAAACTTAGGAGCTGCAAAATTTATGTTCATTACAATGCTCAGAATGTTGTGAATCCGCTCCTTCAACTAGAATATGCTGGCAAAAATTGCATCATACGTTCAAGTGTGGAGATGATATATTAAACCCTTATTTGAACGACTTTGCTAATGAGTGCAACCTCTCAACAATTGAAGAAACATTGATAGCCTGTCTTTTAGGGAGGAATAGGTGGGAGGATACCAATGGTTACTGTTGAGAATGATCTGTAGCCTACGCTTGAGGACGTCCCTAGAGTTCAGATACATCTAGCTAGCCATACCGCCCCCCCTGCAGGATGTATGCATCGGCAAATTGTGGGACTCTGACCAGTCATACTAACCATGAACTATAGGTGGGCGAGCTTACAGATGGAGGATAGAACCTAAGTGGGTGTGATGCATGCAAACTAAGTGGAGTTGATGTATGGGCAACATGCATGCAAAGCAGGTGGAAGTTAGATGCACGAATATCCTCGAACCGATCTCAGAAAGATGAGTATGTGTCTTCAAATAGATCTGTTATTCATTTTAAATATATAAAATAACAAGGATTTTAATATTAAAATAATTTTATTTTTATTTTTGTAGTTTAGTAATTGCTATGAAGTACTTCATGAAACTGTAAAATTCTTGATGAAATCACATACAACCTTTGATGAATGCAGGTTGTATCTTGTTGTATCTTCACTATAATCGGGCCATGTAAGGTTTAAAAATCATCTTCAAATCGATTAAATTAAAATTTTGGATTGCAAATTCAATAACAACTGAATTTTCCATAAGATTTGTTCAACAAGAAAAGAGAAAAATGTCATCATTCCCACTGCACCCTACCATTTCCTACCGGGATATTATTCTTCTTGATGTTTTCCCTTAATACATGATAGCGCTCAAGAAAAATGTCATCATTCCCACTGCACCCTACCATTTCCTACCGGGATATTATTCTTCTTGATGTTTTCCCTTAATACATGATAGCGCTCATCTCCATCATCCATCTAAACAAACCCCGATTTTTTAATGTCTTCCATAACACTTGGCACAGTCGTGGCCATTCGCTCATTGATCCTTTAGTGTATGAAATCTCACTAAGTGCATGTCTTTGAGATTTACCTCTTTTTTGCAAGTTTGTCCTACATCTTCATGATTGAAGTCGTTCTTGGAACTACTAGCAATAGCGACGCTCTGGACAGAATTTGCTTGTACTTTATGATTCTCTCTTTGAAATTAAATCGATACTATCTACACTCCCAACAAGAATAAGTGCATATTAAGATCTTGAATTGTTACTTTCTCTCTAAATTGCTACTATTTAAGCTCTAGACTAGAATAAGAGGATTTAAGGGTGAAATATTGTGTTGTCTCTGACATTCACTGTGAGTGTTTTAACCCTAGATTGAAATTTTAATTTCTATCGTAGTGTGATTTGATCTTTTTACTATATGTTAGGACTGAATTTGGCATATCCATTCTCTTATATGGATTGGTGGTTAGTATCTATCGTCAGTTATGGTTAAGAATTACAGATGTCTATCAAGCTTCTATGTGTTTGTTGGTTGTTTCAAGACCACCATGAGTTAAGGAAAGTTTAAATTGTACACTATTTTATGTTTCTTGTGTATGTATTCTTGCAGTGGTTTTCTGTTGTCACTTTGTCTACTTGACCGATGATGAGAAAGACGGTAATGTGGTGTGTCTACACAACGTGTTAGAGTGATTTGACTCATGTTGGATTATCCGTTATACTTTTCATATTTTAAGGAGGGAGGAAATCGAGACGGGCTTTGTGCACCTATCTTGGCAAAGCACGAGCTTTGGGTTGCAAATGTCTGTTGAAGTTGAATTTGTAGCCAGTTCTATGGTAATTTACTGATCGGTGATTTCGGCAATGATCAGCGGATCTCAAATGTGATTCATTGAAGTCAGAATTGGGCTATCGTTCCAAGGCTATAAACATGTATCATTGTTCAATTTTTCATTTTTTGGGGGCTACGAAAACGTTAAGAAAGGCAAATGTCTGCTCTTCATCCATTGGTCTACATGCTTTTTGGATGAAAGCATAAGCTTTGTTCCGTCGGACTATAGAGATTCAACTTCACAAACTTTGGAGGGATTTCTTTTGTCAACCCTACAACTTCTAAATGGTTTCCAAGGTTGTAATGGTGAGTTAAAGGTTCATGCTCGATTCCAATAGGTAACATTTGAATTTGAACCTTACATGTAAATTTTATTGCTCTAACTTTTCTGGTTCCTAAATTAAGAATTGTTTTGATATGCCCATTTAGGTCGAGGCTTTGCCTTCTTGGATACTTGGTAGCCATGATGTTTAGGTCCCTGTATACAGAAGATGCTGGTAAAGTTTTCTAGGTTATAACAATCATTATATTAGCTATTTTATTAAACTAAATCTAAAAGATCTAAAAGTGTTAAAAATTGTAGGTTGTAATTGGACTGTTAACATTATGCTCTTTTGATTCATTAATTTTGTAGTTCAAGCATTGAGACTGATTTTTTTAGTATAATTTCCTTTTGATAATTACGAGTTCAAGAAGGGGATTGTTAGTGATAACACTACAGTCCATGGTTTCTCCTTTGCACCACATGAAGTTTGTTTTCTAACTTAACTGTGGACTAAAATTAAAGTTGTTAATAATTTTGTAGTATAACCATTGCTCGAGCCATTGTTATGCTCTTTTTTTACTTCCAAATGTCTTGGATACAATTATAAACTAATAATCATGCTCTTGACAAAGAACAATGGATATTCAACGATGTTCATAGATATGTTTAAAAGTATTTTTCCCAAAAATACTCATTGCTAATACTCATTGTTTCTATACAACAGTGAAGGGGAAGGAACTTAAAGATTTTTAAATTCTCTCTTTATTCCCTGTGGCGTAGTTCACTTAGCCTTACACGGGGATGCAGAGGAGCATCGATTGATTGGGCCTTCACTGATTCCGACCTTCTTTGATTTCAACTCTAGCAGATCATTTTGTAAATGCATTCATGTTATAGCATGGTTGCATCCCCTTAAAGGCAGGGGCTTGCTACTTTGCAACTCGTCTTGTTTTCTTAAACATTGTTTTGAGTTATTTGTTTAAGATACAATTTGTATAAGTACTTTATAAATAAAATCTATGAATATGTGAATATCATCGTAAGGCTCAATTCAAGTTATTTATTGAAATAGAAGACCTTCCCATACTTACAAATATCCAATTATATGGTGATATTCAGTGAATTAAAAGGTTTTGTTATATGTGATTATAGTGAGACTTGTAAATATGTAACCCTTGAGGTATAAAGAAAGTAGACATATGATAGTCATTGAATTTGGAAAGCTTTAAAAAATTATAATGGTGATATTTTGATTTTAATGGGATAACTAAATTCAAATTCTTCATGCTTTGTTTTGAAGACCAACATATAGTCTAATCATGATTCGGATTATTTTTGGCACGAAATGAAAACAAAGATATAATAAAGAAATGTCCATAAATATATCAAATATTCAATAATATAACAGAAATATAGCAAATATATAATAATAAACACAGAGATACAATGATACCTAATTTCTATTAATGAGCGAAATGTGAAAAACTGTAGAAATACAAAGTGAAAGACTCGCTATAATGGTGGCAGCTTACCTCTGAGAAGAGATGTGACGACTACTCACATTTGCAAGAAGATGAACATTACAATGAGACTCCAAAGACTTTTTTCACATAAAAAAAATCCAAAACCCTAACCCCGGAAGATGAACAACCAACAATTTTGTGAAACCTGTTTTGGATAGTTTGGTGTATCAACTTCCTGGGGGCGTAACTTTGGCATACAATCTTTGTTTGGGGCGCATGATAGCTCATTGGAAAGGTGTCGACGAGGAGATTCATTTTGGGGGCTCAATCAAAGTCTTTGGCTATCATTGAGGTGTTTGATCGTAAAAAAAATGTTGTTTAAGCCCTCAAAATGGCCCCAGAAGTTTAGGAACCGAAAAACTGCAAAAAATAACAAGTTGTCAACAAATTGTTTTGAGTCAGTTGGAATAGAGGGGTGGCCAACAATATCCACTTGGATCAAATCAACATTTAAGTTTTGTGTATTTATATGATAACATATAGCGGTAAAATTTGGAAACCTTTGAATGTCATTGGAACAAATTTGAGAAATTGAAAACTTGATAGAAAGTTTGGAAGTACATAAGGAAAATAAACACTACAAAATTGAAAAAGTAAATTCTTTAATCAAATTAAAAAAAATTGATTGAAAATACATAAGTAAAATAAACACTTCAAAATTGAAAGTCAAATTTAAAAAGACAATTTTGTATAGACTACACATATATTTGTGAATTGGATGATCAAGTTGTGCACATTTCATTGTCGTTATTGATTATTATCATCTTCATTGCAAATCAATAAATTGAACAAGTTGATTTCTCTTTTTGAAATCATTTAATTTTTAATATTAATTCTTAAAGTTAATCATTTTATAAATTTGAACTTTAACATCAAATGTTAACTCTTTTCATTTTTAATATTAATTCTTAAAGGTAATCATTTCATAAACTTGAACTTTAACATCAAATGTTAAAAATAGAAACTCTTTACAAAATATCCAAGGATAAAATCAAATCTATCAAACCTAAAACAAAGGGTATAGATGGCCAATCAATAAATCTTGAAGTTAATCATTTCATAAACTTGAACTCTAACATCAAATGTTAAAAATAAAAATTCATTATAAAATATGTAATGATAAAATCAAATCTATCAAACCCAAAACAAAGAACATAGAACTTGGATGATGAAATCAAACCTATCAAACAACATATGACTTATAAACTGTTTGAAAAATCCATTCAACTTCAAACAAAGCTTTTGAAGTGTTATTCCACTTTCAACCACTTCCCAACATTTATCTATGTTCTTCAACTTCCAACCACTTCAAATGTTTCAACATTGGTGTAAAATAAAACCTCCTCTTTTTAAGTTATATGATTTGAAATTTAACTTAAAATTTGAAGTAAATTGAAACCAATGAATGCCTAAGGTAACATGTATTGATAATTAACCTAATTAGCTTGAAGTGTTCTTCCACTTCCAACCACTTCCCAACATTTATCTATGTTCTTCAACTTCCAACCACTTCCCAATATTTGTAATGTTTCAACATTGATGTAAAATAAAACCTCCTCTTCTTAAGTTATATGATTTGAAATT
>SNQJ01S0003975.1:263438-289163 GCA_010110895.2 Picea sitchensis | reverse complement strand
TAATTAATGGTAATAATTAATTATATAATAAAAATTAATAATGATATTGTATAAATATTTGATAATATTATATATTATTAAATTAATCATGATAAAAAAATAAAATTAAGTTGAAATATTTAAATAAAATTATTTTAATATTCCACAATTTATAAATGAGTAATAATTATATAATTTATATTTTATGAATTTGATATGTACAATAAATGGTAATAATTGGTAATAATTGTACAATAAAAATGAATAATGACTCTTTCTAAATATTTGACAATATGGTTATATATTATTAAATTAATCATGATTAAAAAAATAAAATAAACTTGAAATATTTAAACAATATTATTTTAATATTCCAAGATTTATCTTTAATTAAAATAAAATAAGTTAAATCATAATTAAAAGAAGGAAATATACGATCAAGATAAATCGAATTATAATATTTATATTATATTTATATTTATATTATATTAAGTTTCATTGTTCAACATGTATTTCCCAACTAACTAGGCAGGGAATGCGTTGCCATGCAACCCTTGTTTTGATTGCTCCAAGAGTTCAATATTTCATTTAACTTTTTATATTATTATTTGAGCTTCACAAATAAGAATCGGGTGTAATATTGTTTGAGCTTTGCATACCAGAATTGTTTGAAATTTTTGCTGTTTTTTTTATTTAACTTTTTATATTATTATTTGAGCTTCACAAATAAGGATCGGGTGTAATATTGTTTGAGCTTTGCATACAATAATTGTTTGAAAATTTTGTTGTTTTTCCAAGAGTTCAATATTTCATTTAACTTTTTATATTATTATTTGAGCTTCACAAATAAGGATTGGGTGTAATATTGTTTGAGCTTTGCCTACAAGAATTGTTTGAAAATTTTGTTGTTTTTATTTGGAGTTGAAGGGGATGGGTCTTCCTCTTTAATTTTATATAGAGGTTATTTATTTATTTTGTGTTAGTTTAACTTTGTGAATATGACATTGGTTCAAACTTGTAGTGGAGAGATGACATAATTATTTAAATGATTATGTGGATTTGTGGTATTCATGTGATATATATAATTTTAGTTGTTGTGTAGGGTTGTTTATTTATGTTTTTTTTTTTTTTGAAATTAAATTTATATTGATTGAGAATAAGATATTTTTTACTTTATTATGTTGATATTTATTGTATTATTGTTTTATAGATAAATGTTTTGATATTAGTAATTTTTTTTTGAACTCTGAATGTGGTGTCACATGTTTAACCATGTACTTAATGAAAAACTTTGGTTGGTCATCTCTCCTCCTAGTTTTAAATAACGAGTAGGTATTTAATGTAGGGTGGTGGTGATGGGAGTTTTGGCCTCTTGTGAGATCAAATGCATTGCTTTAGGGTGTTGGCAGGTTTAATGGGGATGCATCCTATAAAGGACGATGTTTCTTCTGTTGTTATGGCACACTTAATGGGCAAGAACAAAGCTATTTCCCTCTCCACCACCAAAATTCTTGCCATGTTTCTCTTTCATGTTAGGTTGTTGTGTTTGGTTTCTTCTCTGGAGGATTTCGTGCGAGCTCAATGGTGGTTGTTCCTTTTTCCTCTTCAACTCAGAGTACTTGGCATTGAAGTTATGCCTCGAGAGAGAGGTTGACCTTGCAGAGGTCACGATTATGCTTGTTACCTTGCAGGTCACATAAGCACTATTAGTATCCCTGACATGGAGTCTCACCTTACACCCCCTCCAGAAATTCATTCAATTGAGACTCTAAGCCTGGAAACTAGCAGGGAAGAGGAAATTTGGGGCTGCCCCATCCTTCAAGATGATTCATATTCTCTGCTTCCTGGAAATGCAGAAGACTCATCACGTTCGTCATCTAGTAGACTATCCACTCTCCATGTTATGCTGACAAAGAAACCCTTCCCAGATTATCAGTCCACAATTCCAGAAGGACATTGGGGTTTCTCCATGGTTGAAGAAATTCCTCTGCTCCTTCCTCTTCATAATGTCACTCTTCCCTCTGTGGAGGCCTTAGCTTCTCCACCACAACACTTTCTTTCAAAGGATCACCGCAATGTGATTATGGACATTTGCTGGGACATGGCCAATCAAATTTTTCGCCATGAATACCTAAATTGTCGATTAGACCTTCTATTTGAAGCATTATTAGGGGGACCAACCTCCAACAGTTGTCCATTCTTCCGTTAACCTTTCAATATGTCCCCAACTTGGACTCGGCACACTCATGCGGTGAGAGAAATGACACACTGGGTGCATGATTTCTTTGGGTTTTGTTATAGTCTCAATTTTTTGCATATTTGTAGAACTTCTTTTCACAGGCTTTCATAACCAGTATGTACTTGTGATTCCTAGTTTGCAATGTTTAGCTTCAGGCATAGAAACATCCTGGTTTCCTCTCTTGGGAATCTAGATCCAACCTCAGTTTCCTTTTTTTAGCAGGTTCGCTACCAAGTTCCAATGAACATGTAACATTTTTTGCTACTGAAGGTAATACAATATTTTAATTTACAAAAAAAAAATATTTTTCTTTTGAAGCATGAATAATATTAGTTCTTTTGTTTCCATCTTAGATGTCGTCGTTGTTATTTCTAATTATCTAAGTAGTTGAACTTGGTACCGATTTCTAGCATAAGAATTTAACTAGGAATTGGTAACAAAAACAATTTCATTGTTGGTTTTTTTAGTATTGACTTTTTTTGGTGGGGAACACTTTGTCTTTTATTATTTTTTCTTATGTGTTTTTGGTTGGCATGCTCAATGAACTTATTGAGTTTTTTTTTTGTCAAAAGCATGTAATTATGTAATATCCCCAATATAGCTAGGCATGGATTTTATGAATTTCTATGCAATTATGTTATATTTCCACAAATATTTTTGCATTCATTCTACTAAAGACATTTCGTCAAACATATTGAAAGCATCCTAAATACACTTGGAATAGAAGAGAATCATGGATTATTTTATTATGAATGGAGACTGAATACAACAATCTAATGGTTGTTATGGCAGTTGTAATACATCAATAGAAAACACACAATACAATCCAAAAACCTGGAATCATGTCGTGGTCCCCTCAACATATGAGATCCGACCCTCCAAGTGCCACAACTTCTCCTAGTAGATCACTACAACCCAAAATTGAAAACAAACCCAAGATGAAGCTCCAATGAAGATCCTGGATGGATCATCCTCCTTGCCTAGCTAGGGTGGATATTGCACCACCGAAACAAAATCAACAATGGAATGGTTTTTCCCAAAACCCCAACAAAAACGTTGGCTACAAGACCACTCAATAAGATATCAAATCATAATTCCAAAGTGAGAGCCTACCCCTACTATTTATTCTTCTTTGGGTTCTTCTAGATCTTTCTTCCTTTAACCAAATCAAACCCTTACTTAACTCCCTTTCAATAAAATATAATTGTTTATTTAATTTAATTATCTCGTTATGGTTTGATGCCTTGACTCCCTTTTCTTTGTTGACTATAGCCTATGGGAATCATATAGACTAATGAGTCATTGATTGGAAGGGGACATTACAGTCCTCCCTGCTCAAAAATTGCTTATACTCAAGCAATTCTAGATCAGGGTGTTGTATAATCTGCTCTCCTTCCCACATAGCATCTTTTGCAGGAAATCCTTTCCATATGACCAGGTACTCTCGTATAACTATGCTTCTCAACCTCCTTTCCCAGACATCAACAATCCTCTCAGGTGATAAAACCAATTGTCCTTCCTCATCTAGCAAAGGAAGATCTATTGAAGCAGTGATATGTTAGCCCAATGCCTTCTTGAGGTAGGACACATGGAAGACATTGTGGATTTTGCTTCCCTCTAGTAGCTCCAACTCATACACCACCTCTCCAACTCTCCTGATAACTCTGTAAGGCCTGTAAAATTGGGGCTTCATCTTCGCTGCACCACTCTTCTTCAGTGATGACTATCGGTAAGGCTACAACTTAAGAAAGACTAGGTCCCTGACCTCAAAATTGCATTCTACCCGGTGCTTATATGTATACATATTTTGTTGGTTCTGAGCAACCTGTAAATTCTCCCTTAGGACCCTCAGGATGTCTTTACTTTCCTACAACAAGTCTTTGGCCTTGGGGGGCCTGCTCTCTCCAAACACAAAATCTACAAATGATGGGTCATCAGAGCCATATAATGCCCCAAACGAACTCATCTCAATGTACATGTGATGAGTGGTGTTGTAGCAGTGCTCCCCGAGATGCAACCATTTTAACCATGCTCAACGTTGTCCCGACACATAGTTCCTCGAGTACCCTTCTACCCATTTGTTCACTATCTCAATCTGTTTGTCTCTCTGGGGGTGATAGCTAGTACTAGGTGTCAACTCCATCCCAGATAATCTAAATATATCCTGCCAAAATGGGCTAAGAACCCTGTTATCTCGGTCATTGGCTATGTTCCTCGGAAAAACGTGGAGTATGAATACTTCCCTGAAGAAGAGATCTGCTACCTGAGATGCGTTGGATCCCGAAGGAATGGAAAATAAGTGTGAATATTTGGTCAATTTGTCCACCACCACATAGATGCAGTCCCTGTCCTGTACCTTTGGAAACACTATAATCAAGTCCATGGAAATGTTCTCCCACTTTCTCTCTAGAATAGGTAGTGGGTGCAGTAAACTTGTTGGGTGTGTCATCTCTGACTTGTTCCATTGACAAATCTTGCACTCCCTCACATACCGTAGTACATCCTCCTTGAGACCCTTCCATGCAAATCTCTCTCTAACCTATCTATACGTCTTTAGGTACCCTGGGTGGCCTGCTAGAGGGGCATCATGAACTGCCCTCAAGATCTTATCCTCAAGTGTGGACTTAGGGACAAGATAGATCCTCTCCTTGTAGTAGATAATGTCATCCACTACTCTGTACCTGTCATCCTGGATGGTACCCTCCATCAACTCACATGCGAATGTATTCTTGGAGTATTCCACCAAGAGAGAAGACTTCAAATTTGTTGAGACCTTGGTAAGGAAAAAAAATGAATGCCTCTTGGAAAGGGCATCAACAATTACATTCTTCTTTCCCTTAACATACACAATATCAAGGTCATAGGCTTGTAACTTACTCACCCACTTCTGATGTCTCTCGCTCAAGTCTTTCTGCTCCAAAAAATACTTCAAATTGTTATGGTTGGTCCTCACATCAAAAATTCCTCCCACCATATACTGTCGGAATTTGGCCAATTCATGCATAATGACCAACATCTCCTTATCATAGATGGAGTAGAGCCTTTCTGTCTCTCTCAACTTCCTGCTCTCGAAATCTATGGGGTGGAAATTTTGCATCAATATCGTTCATATTCCTTCCCTTGATGCACTGCATTCTAATACAAATGGATGAGAGAAATATGGAAGTGCTAGAACTGGGCAAGTACACATTACCTTCTTCATTTTGTCAAATGTTGTATGTGTTTCCTTTGTCCACCTGAATGCCCCTTTCTTGGTGAGATCTATCAGTGGTGCTCCCAGTTGTGAAAACCCCTTTACAAATCGTCTGTAATAGCTACATATTATGAATAATCCTCATAATTATGTGATTGACCTGGGGATGGGCCAATCTAGGATTGTTTGGATCTTCTCTTGATGCACCTTTACTCCTTCAACACCAATCATGTGCCCTAGATAGAGGATCTATGTTAACCCAAATTTGCACTTTGCCTCATTGGAAAAAAGTGACTGCTCCTCCATAATGGTGAGAATTTCGTCTACGTGCCTTAAATTCTCTCCCCACGTCCCGTTGTAGATCAACGTATCGTCAAAGAACACCAATAGAAATTTCCTCAATTGTTTGTTGAAGATATGGTTCATACATGACTGGAAAGTAACTAAGGCATTGGTCAACCCGAAGGACATGACTACAAACTCGTAATGGCCATAGTGACATATAAATGTTGTCTTATGGATATCCTCCTTTCTTACCATGATTTGGTGGTATCTTGATTGAAGGTCAATCTTCAAGAAATATATCGCTCCATGTATCTCATCTATCAACTCATCAATCCTCGATATCGGGTATCTATTCTTAATAGTCTTTTTTTTTAGAGCCATGTAGTCAATGCACATTCTCCACGTGCCATACTTCTTTTTCACCAATACTACTGAGGAAGCAAATGGACTAGAGCTAGGTCAGATGTATCCCATCTCCAACAACTTTTGCATGGCTTTTTCTATTTCGTACTTGAATTTCTTTGGGTGCCTGTAGGGTGTAGTAATCACTGGCTTGGCCCCTTCTTCTAATTCGATGACATCCTCGAATCCTCTATCTAGTGGTCTCCCTACTAGCAGTGGCTTGAACACCTTATCAAGATTTCCTAGTAACTCTTGTATATCCACACGGTAATGTTGCTGATCCTGGGATGGCTTCTGCATTGTGACCAAGCACTCTTTTGCGCTTGCCACATCTCCATGTCTAAATATGGACTCCATGTATTTGTTAGATACAAGCTTGGGTTTTGTAGATGACATGCCTATGAGAATAACTCGTTGACCCTTGGTGTCCATAAATTCCATCTTCATGTCTCGATAGTTCATTTTGAAATCTCCAAGGGAATAAAATTATTGTACTCCCAACACCACATTGGTGTCTAATAAGTCCACCACATAAAATTCATCGGTCAATGTGTAGTTTCCTAGTGTTACATCCAACCCTCCAATCCTTTGAGTAGAAGTCATGTTATACCCATCTGCAACTACTACTTCAAATCCCTCAAATTCCTCTATGGGAATTTGTCTCCTGGTGACTAGTGCGACGTCGATGAAGTTGTGAGTGGCTCCACCATCAATTAGCTCCATAACTCTTTGTCCTTGCATAATTCCCCTGATCCTAAAGTTATAATACCCAGGAACTCTTGACAATGTGGTGATGGTCACCTTCTTGGTTCCTTCTTGTAACAGAGCTTGTTCTAAAATCTCAAGTTGTGGTGCCTCCCTAATGTTCTATCCCTCATCTAGGCTATGAAGGTACTCTTCCTCACCTTCATCTTCCTCATTGGATAACACCTCAATATAATGGACCTTTCCTTTTCCCATACACCGGTGACCTGACTCCCATGGATCCTTGCAATTGAAGCATAGTTTCTTCCTTCTAAGCTCTCTCCGAAAGTCTTCCTCTGGTCGGTCTTTCCATGTCCATGTCTTCTGGGGAAACTTCATTGCCTGACCTTTCTGTGGAATGAAGGGCTTGATCGGGGCCTTCCTGGCCATTGTGTGTACCATATCCTAAGTTTTCCTGATGGAATCCTGTAATGTGGGTGGCCTAAAAGCCTTAACCCAACCTTTCAACGGTTGAGCTAGACCCTCTGTGAATAACATCACTAGTCTCTGCTCTGAAATATCACTCACCTTGAAAACCATCCTTTGAAACTTTGTGGTAAATTTTTGTGGCGTACTTGTCTTTATTAACTGTGCCAACTCCTTGAAATGAATATCAGGACCCTTTCTTTCGAATCGGTCCATCAATCTCTGGGTGAACTCTACATATGATGTAATGTTGGCATGTCCAAGTGTGACCAACCCATGGTACCACCTATTAGCACATGAAATGTTCATGAGTCAAAAAAATATGACCTTAGTCCATGTAAGATTCTTGGTGTCATGATAGTGTTCATCATCATGAAAGAAGTAAGGGTTAGCATGGGTCACACCCCTGGTCTTAAAATCATCATTATCATATTTCTTGTCTCAAAGGGGACATCTCATCGTCTTCAGCGCATTCAATTCATTATGATTTTCAGGATTGTTTCAAGGAACAACTCTAATAGTTTGAATGAAGCGTGTTGCTAGAGTTTAAAAATTTGCGCTGCAAATTGGCTGTAGTAGATGAAAAGGATTGGATGCTTCCACCTAAGTCCCACTCTAGTTCATGAGACAACAACCCAAGTTCCAGACACACCAGTAGGCTCTGGAAGTTTTTTCCCAACTTCTTATGCAATTTTTAAAGGTTGGAATCATTTTGGAGGTAAACCAACACCTATAGGAAAGTTCGCAGCGTGTTGTCAAAGGCACTGCAAACTGATATTTTGGGATAGTTTGCAACAAATTAGTACACAACAGAGTCATTTTTCATCGTAAATTTTAAATTTCGATCTGGGTTCTTTTGAAATTTTTTGTGGATATGAATAATAATATCATGGATTTGCTGACCAAAAATCGGCCTGCCCCAGTTCATTGTTTGGGAGAAAAGTTGAAATCATCATCTATAGGAAAGTTTGCAGCGAATCCTGAAATTGCGTTGCAAACTCTAATAGTTTGATAAATCCGAGTTGTAGGAGGGATGTCACCTATCTAATAGGGTTCAAATGGTTTCCTAGGAGGTAGTTGGACGTGAGGGACATGTGTTCTATCACCAAATCAAGCAACATGATATATTTCAAAAAACATTTATCAGAATAGACAAGATCCAAAAAAATAGAGCTAGGTGGATTTTTTTGTTTCACCTTGTTGTAACAACTCCTAGAGAAAGAGAATCCAATGCAACCACTTGGGATTCGACCTCTTTAGAGTAGGAAGGATTGATACACTATAGATATCAATGGTTTTGTTGAGGAAAAGGTTGGATTCGTGATCCAAGAGAGGGGAGAGCTGGAGGAGCAGTTTAACAACTCATTTGTAAGCCCGAGGGCCTGTTTGTAATCGACATTTCTTCCATTAAAGATTCATGAGAGTTGTTTATTATATTGTATTATTTGTTTTCCATTTCTCTAGTCATCATCTTGCTTGAATATATTGTAGGTTTTGAGGATCATAACTGCCATTGATTGATGGATTCATGAATAACAGAGGATATGTTGTAGCTTGCCCATTAAAGCATTGTTTATTGTTTAAGCAATCTTTAATCTATTTGAAGAAAGGATCTTTGTACGATGGATGTTCTTCCTTTTGCCATATTTGTTGATATTATGGTATCTATGTGAGGTATTTACCTCCACGTGTAACCCTGACGAGAATAGAATATTTTGGGAAGCAAGAAGAAACCCTAAAGCATTAAACTTAACCCTAGAAGACAAGTCAGCTCAAGGAAATATTTAATATCAAGTATTTAGCCTCCAGAATGGGAATTTGGACTAGATAGCTCAGGAAAATAGTATAAATACAAGTAGCTAGACCTCATTTTGTACATGTTAGCTCGAAATTTCAGCAGTGAAGAAGTGCGCACTGCAGAAACTGGGCAAGTGCACAAGTATGGGGAGCAACTACAGTCGACAGTTGCTACAATATGTATTCCTGGTTTAGGCTCGTACTTTCTATTGGTTATGGTTGGACTTTCTGATTAGTCTTGGTTATCTTTGCTTGATGCATTAGCCTTGGTTGACTATTGGTTTGCTTTCAGAATCATTCTTTGTCAAGGTTAAGGTGCTCGGGGGTGGCTTCGGCCTATGGTTGGGTGACAATATTGTTATATTGTCTATGGTTAAACGAGCACATCCATTACTTTCTAACAGGTTATGGGCCCACACTATCCTCGGATAGTCTAACCGCTGGAAGATAGATTGGGAGGATTTGCTTAGTTACAGTTGCAGCCAGTTTTTTCGTTGCAACAACGAAACCCTAACCCTCTTGTTGAGGCACCTTAAGTGAAGATATTGACCTAATTTCTGGATAGCGTAGTGCACCCTAGCCTAGCACATCTCTTGGTACTCTCAGCAAGCTAAGATGTCAAGTTTGAGTTTTTGGTCAAAATCAAGGGTTGACCAAAGAAAAGCAATTATGACTTACTCTATGAAGTCAGAAAACAAGTTAGAAGGGGCTTATAACTTCAGAGCATGGAAGATGAGGATTGACCTCATCCTTTCCAAGAACAAAGTGTTGGATATCGTGAAAGGAAATATCGTGGAACCACAGTTCGAAGAAGGAAAATATAAGGAACCTCAGAACGTTGCAGTTATGGAGAAGTTCAAAGACAGTGACAGCAATGCCATGAGTATCATAGTGGGATATATAAAACACCACTTGATACCCTACATCTCCCATCTTGACTCATCTAAGAATATGCATGATGCCCTAACAAACCTCTTCTCAGTCAGAAACATTAGACAAGTAATGAGTCTGAAGAATGAGCTCTGTGACATGAAAATGAATGATGATGACAACATAACATCATACCTTGTGAGAATATCTCATTTAAGAGATCAACTATAAGCTATTGAAGAAATCATTTCAGAAAAGGAATTGGTAAATACAGTACTCAATGGTCTTCCCAAGACATGGGATGCATTTGTCGCAAGCATGAACACAAGAAAGGAGTATCTCACATGTGAATAACTTTGGACTTGTTGTGCATAAGAAGAATCAAGGATTAGTGCAAAAGAGAAACCCCAAAAGAAATACGATGATAAAGCTTTCACAGCAAGGTTCAAGAATTTCAGGATTAAAAATAATTTTGGCTCAAGGAAGAAACCAAATCAAGAGAAAGATATGTCAAAAATACAATGCTTCAACTGCCGAAAATATGGTCACTACAAGAATCATTGTCCCGAGTTAAAGAAAAGGAAGGAAACGCACGAAGCATCAGTTGCCGAAGAAAATGAACCCTCAAAGAAGGCCAAGTAGGATAAAATATACTTCTTCTTCTAAGACAAGAAGGCAATAAGGATGCAGACATAAGCATGGGCTCTCGTATATGGAGGGAGCTGATTATATAATTCCAAAAGAAGAGGATACATTCATGTATGAAGAAAGGATTAGGAGGGAGCTAATCCTAAATAATATGATCCATTAAGGATTATGAAGTATCTATCCATGTTCCCATTGATGGCAACAACCATGAAAAGCAACACATGTTCAGTTTGAATTTAGAAGAAGTCTTCTTCGAAAAGAAGCCTTAAAGTATCTCTGGTTGTCCATCCACATCCATGATACTATGATGAAAGGAAGAAGTTGGAATATTTAGGGCATGGAATCTATAGAAAAATCCATGGACCCAAGAGCTAAAGAGAAACATGAGGAAGAACATGAAGATTCCAAGAGAGAAAGAAAAGCCAGAAAAACCAGTCATTATATCGAGAATCACAAGACTACCAGCTTGGTCTGAACCTACTAGAAGCAATAAAGTAGAGGAAATGGAAGTTGTGATGAAGAACAATGTATGGAAGACTTATGAATGGAAGCATTGCGAGATCCAAAACTAAAGGTTCTCACAGATGGAGGGAGAGGACTATGATGATAGCTTGTTCCAGTAACCATACATACCTCTACCTGAGTCATTATATCTCCTGCAATATCTATGGGTTGGAGTTTACATCAGATGAATGTAAGGACTATTCTCCTCAACAGAGTAATTGAACAAATAAGCGTATGTAGAGAAACCTCAAGGTTTTGAGGTATACCAAAAAGAGACTCTTGTATGCAGATGGAAGAAGACAACTTGGTGCAGAGCCTCCAATGAACAACAAAAGCGTGGTGAAAACTTTCTATAACAGAGATATTGTATCTGAATGGTTACTCATAAGTCCAGGATGATGGATTGCTAATCCATGACAAAATCTCATGATGACAGAATAAGTGCCACTTGGATATGTTCTAGTTTGAGCCTTTCCACAATGTCATAAGCTAGCAGGAAACAAAAGAGTTGAATCCAACCATGATATACTGTAATGATCAAGAGCTATATGAATCCTTTAGAGAAAACCAGTGTTCTAGAAAGATCGAAGTACATTGAGATCAAGCATTACATTCTTCGTGATGAGGTCCAGACAAGAGAAGTGGTTCTCCAATATATCTCCATAGATGAGCATATAAGCAAATATTTTGGTAAAACCTCTATCCAATATGAAAAATTTTGCGTACTCAAGAAACAAGCTGGAGCTCGTGGAGACGACTTCCCTATTGAAAAAGGGAAGTGATGAATCTGAGGTTGGGAGGGAGCACTGATGTGTTATTGATTTATGGAAAGTCATTTTTTAGTTCGAAAAATGGTCCAGGATGAGTAGTTCCTTTCCAGTTTAGAAATTGGTTTGAGATTTCTGACGGACAAGCATTTTCCAGTTCGGAAAATGGTCCAAATCAGATAGTCATTTTTGTAATGAAAATGGTCCAATAGATTGTTGATGTACCATAGACAACAATTCCCCTTGTGTCTAGTGTGGGGTAATGGTCTAGGACAATCTTTCTTCTTGGTAGTCACTCTCAGTAGTGGTCAAGTAGAATGGTCCAACTTGCCGGGCAATAATTCTTTCAAAGTTCACAGTTGTGAGCTGTTTCGAAGAATGGTCCGTTTTGGAGGTTGGTGCAGGACAATCATTTCCTTAGGAAATGGTTCGGACAGTCATTCCCTAGGGAAGACTCATTCTCTCGAGGTTGAAATTTGTTTAGTGCCGGAGGAATGGCCCAGTTAGGTGAATGGTCCAGGTTCAACAATCGGGGAAAGACATTCCCTAAGGCAGACTCATTCTCTCTAGGTTGCACTTTGTTTAGTGCCAGAGGAATGGCCCAGTTAGGTGAATGGTCCAGGCTCATAAATCATGACAATTATTCTTCTATGCTTGAGAAGAATAGTCCAGACAACTCATGGATGATGTTTTACCTTCTGAGGGTAGATGCTCTTCCAGATCTCACAGATGTGAGTGGAATAATGGCCCAGATGACTCAGTTTATATCATGATATTGTTTCTCTGTGCATGTTTATATCAAAGGATATGATTGCTATGGAGACTATATGTCTCTGGATAGTAGATGCATGCTACTGTGGTGTGTGTGTTCCACTGGTTGTGACTATGTGTCACTGATTAAGTAGTTGCGTGCTACTTGGTGTGGTAGTGTACCACTGGATTGTAAGTGTGTACTACTATGGATAGACACAGTTGTGCTCTATTGAATGACATTGTTCTGATTGCCATGTAGACTAATAGTAGTGTTAAAAATGATTATCAGCTAGATGGGTAGTTAGTGTGCTAATGAACATTCTCCAGATGGAAAATGGTCCAGAACATTTATTCTTCTAAGACATATGTCTGGATTAGAAGAATAGTCCTTGTAGCCCATGGCGTGGCTTCCGACATCTAATGGAATAGTTATTCTTCTAGGACATATGTCCGGATTAGAAGAATGGTTCTTGTATCACTCTGTGGAGTGAATGGCTTATTCAACATCATGCTTGATTACTCAGATGGAGTATGGCTTTGAGAGATGATGCAGTTATGCTATCAGATGATACTGATAATGATGATGGTGCTCGTGATATAATCATGAGATAACATATATGTCTATGATGATGATATCGATTGAATGGTATGTTTGTGCTCAAGACCATTGCTTTCAATACCTCCCTAGCTAGGAGGGAGTGTTGATATTATGGTAGCTGCAGGAGGTATTTACCTCCATGTGTAACCCTGATGAGAATAGAATATTTTGGGAAGCAAGAAGAAACCCTAAAGCATTAAACTTAACCCTAGAAGACAAGTCGGCTCAAGGAAATATTTAATATTAAGTATTTAGCCTCTAGAATGAGAAGTTGGCCTAGACAGCTCAGGAAAACAGTATAAATACAAGTAGCCAGACCTCATTTTGTACACATCAGCTCGAAATTTCAACAGTGAAGAAGTGTGCACTGCAGAAATTGGGCAAGTGAGCAAGTCTGGGGAGCAGCTACAGCAGGTAGCTACTGCAATCTGTATTCCCGGTTTAGGCTCATACTTTCTATTGGTTATGGTTGGACTTTCTGATCAGTCTTGGTTATCTTTGCTTGATGCATTAGCCTTGGTTGGCTATTGGTTTGCTTCTGGAATCATTCTCTTTCAAGGTTAAGGTGCTCGGGGGTGTCTTTGACCTATGGTTGGGTGTCAATATTGTTATATTGTCTATGGTTAAATGAGCACATCCATTACTTTATAACAATATTCTCTATGCTTCTACACATAATTATATAAAACCTTTATCTGGTATACATTTTGATTGCCTTTGATCTGTAGGATGTTATGACTCCATGCTCGATGGAATGTCTCTGCAGACAATTTGCTTCCCTCTCCCTTTCTTTCTTAGTCTTGTTGATCCACTCAAGTATAAACATGTTTTAATCATTTATATTAATGGATACTATGCTTGTTCTTAAAGCAGTCTAAGAACAACTCCTGGTGCTAACATTTTTGCCGTTGTTTCCAAGGACGAAGTTGAAGATCTCCCCTGGGCTGTACGACACATATTACTACCAATTCTTAATGGTGAGCAAGGATTGGTGACACATTTGAAGAAACTTGTTGGTGATTTAGATTAAGTTACATGACTTCATTGAGGAACAAGCTCAAACATAAAATGGAAGGAAGACACATGAAGTCCATGTATCAAGATATAAGTTTTCTTCAAGAGCTCATATTCCTTTTTATCAGTTATTTTCTCTCCTTTCCTTCATATATCAATAGAATCATCCTTTTCTTTGTTTACTCTGGTGACCATAAGCCTTCTACTGTATACCCCTCTTTTAAAGAAGAAGGTCTGTATTCTTCTTACATAGTTGACGTTGACCCTAGTCCTTCATCTGAAACATAGGAGAACAATTTTTATATTCAAATCCTTCCTGAACATGATCAACCCTGTAACCATGTGAATGATACAACTAATTCACCACCTTCTCTGATCATAGTTCCATATTCTACCACCACTAATGGAATTTCTGATCAATCTATTGAACCTCACTTTCAGCCTACTGATGTTCAGTCCAGAAAAAGAGAAAAAAAATTTAAACACTTAAAACTGCCATCTACTCGTCATCCTTACCCTCCCAATTTTTTAAAGTATCTGCCTCTTTTTGTTGGAGTAGATCATATTATAGTTGATAATCATTTGGGAGATTTTTAGAATGTCATTGAAATTTTGGAAATCATGCATGAGGATGTTGTTATGAGGTTATTTTCCAAATCTTTGGTTGGAGATGCTACTTTGTGGTTTAAAAATCTAGAGGTTGGTTCCATTGGTTTGTGGGATGAGTTATTTGGTGTATTTTCAAGACATCGGGGAGAGAAAAAATCTATTGACAAACACTTTGATGAGTTTTATGATTTGAAAAGAGGGGAGGATGAATCTCTTTCTATTTTCAACAAAATATTTTATAGTTTTTATTGCAACATTCCTTTAGACATATGACCTCCTGAAGTTGTTGCTAGATTGTGTTATGTAACAACTCTTCATCCAAATTTTTCTCTTCTTCTCCTAGAAAGGAGGTCTGTCACCTTGCAACAAATGTTCATTGATACTCAAGAGGTTGAGGACAATCTCAAAGCCTATGGAAAATTTTCAGATCAAGTTAAGGATGAGGAGTGGAATGCAGACATAGTTGGCAATGAACATGAACAAGAAGTATGCCATGAGAAGGAGTTGGTAGAGCAGCCTGTTGAGGAGCAAGATGTTGTCTCTAATTTTGTTATTTATGATCTTCAAGAAGCCTTTTATTTACCTGTGTATGACTGTGCTGAGGCTGATTTCCAAAAAACATCAAAAATATCCTTTCATCCAGAAAATGATTCTTTTCAACAGTCTTATGAAAGAATTCAACCCATTTATGACAATTATGACCTCTATCATAGGGAAAATTGTGACTTAGATGGAGGTAAGTCATTTCCCTTGTGCTTTTCTTCATTTAAGTTTTTGAAAGAAAAAATTGAAGTTGCTTATAGAGCAGAAAGAGTTAAGCTGCAAAATCACACAAGTTTTTTGGAACATAATGATAACGTTATAAGTCAACAACAACCTTTCCAGGTTCTTAGTGATCCTATGGTTCTATATATGGATAATTTTATTGAGGTTGAAATGCATGATAAGGAAAATAATCAGACTGTTTCCATTTATTCTAAGAATGATCTTGCATTTGAAAACTTAGAACAAGAAAAATCAGCATTTGAGGAAAAGGATACAGTGAAGAAAGAATCTTGTATGTTTCTCTATACTTTTGAACATGAAGGAACTATAGAAACATGATTTCCTTTCCTTTTTATCGATCAACAAGTGGTATTCACACATATTATTCAAGATCCTTTTACATTTCTGTTGGAAACATCAAAGAAAGAGACTTTTATGAGTTGCCTAGAATCAGTCAGTGGAATTGGTTCTTCAAAGTGGATGAGTTTTCAAATTGGATTTAATTTTCTCCTTGAATTTCCATTAAGCAGGTTTATGCAATGAATTCAATCAGTAGACAAGGTCCTTACATGGCTACACTGGACTTTTTATTTCACCTGATCAATCATCTCAGAGATCAGGTTAGAAGTAGGGGAATAAGCTCATCATACGTGCAATTTTGTTTCTTTTTGTTTCTTGGTTTGCAGTAGATCAACAATAAGACTCCATATCCCAATGGATAAGGCATCAGAACTACAATGTTTTTGGCACCTCACAGGGAGCATGCCATCCCCTGTGGAGCCAATGTTAGCACATGAAATGTTCACGAGTCAAAAAATTATGACCTTAGTCCATGTAAGAGTATTGGTGTCATGATAGTGTTCATCATCATGAAATAAGTAAGGGTCAACATGGGTCACACCCTTGGTCTTAAAATCATCATCATCATATGTCTTATCTCAAAGGGGAGATCTCATCATCTTCAACACATTCAATTCATTATGATTTCCATAATTGTTTAAAGGAACAACTCTAACAATTTGAATGAAGCGCGCTGCTAGAGTTTGAAAATTCGCGCTGCAAACTGGCACTACAAACTGGTTGTATTAGATGAAAAGGATTGGATGCTTCCACCTAAGCCCCACTCGAGTTCATGAGACACTATCCCAAGTTCCAGACACACCAACAGGATCTGGAAGGTTTTTCCCAACTTCTTATGCAAGTTTTAAAGGTTGGAATCATTTTGGAGGTAAACAGACACCTACAGGAAAGTTCACAGCGCGTGCTATCAAAGGCGTTGCGAATTGGTATTTTGGGGTAGTTTGCAGCAAATTAGTACACAACAGAGTCATTTCTTCATCATAAATTTTAAATTCTAATCTAGGTTCTTCTGAAATTTTTTGTGGAGATGAATCATAATATCATAGACTTGTTGACCAAAAATAAGCCCGACCTAGTTCGTCTTTTGGGAGAAAAGTTGAAATTATCATCTACATGAAAGTTTGCAGTGAATCCTGAAATTGCGCTGCAAACTCTAACGATTTGATAAATCCGAGTTGTAGGAGGGCTACCATCTGTCTGAGGGGGTTTGAATGATTTCCTAGGAGGTAGTTGGAAATGAGGGACATGTGTTCTATCACCAAATTAAGCAGCATGACCTATTTCAAATAACATTTATCACAATAGAAAAGATCCAAAAAAATAGGAGCTAGGTGGATTTTTTGTTTCACCTTGTTATAACAACTGCTAGAGAAAGGGAATCCAATGAAACCACCTGGGATTCGACCTCTTTAGAGTAGAAAGGATTGATACACTATAGATAGCAGAGGTTTTGTTGAGGAAAAGGTTGGATTCATGATCCAAGAGAGGAGAGAGCTGGAGGAGCAGTTTAGCTGCTCATTTGTAAGCCCGAGGGCCTGTTTGTAATCGACATTTCTGTCATTAAATATTCATGAGATTTGTTTATCAGATTGTATTATTTTTTTTCCATTTCTCTTGTCATCCTCTTGCTTGAATATATTGCAGGTTTTGAGGATCATAACTGCCATTGATTGATGGATTCATGAACAACAGAGAATCTGTTGTAGCTTGCCCATTAAATCATCATTTATTGTTTAAACAATCTTTAATCTGTTTACAGAAAGGATCTATGTACGATGGATTTTCTTCCTTTTGTGATATTTTCTATGCGTCTACCCATAATTATATAAATCCTTTATCTGGTATACAATTTGATTGTCTTTGATCTGTAGGATGTTATGACTCCATGCCTAATGGAATGCCTCTGTGAGCAATTTGTTTCCCTCTCCCTTTCTTTCTCAGTCTTGTTGATCCAATCAAGTATAAACATGTTTTAATCATTTATATTCTGATGGGTATTGGGCTTGTTCTTAAATAATTCTAAGAACAACTCCTGGTGCTAACACCACCATTCATTAGCTTCCCCATCCAAATGTAAGGTGACAATCTTGATTTCCTCTGCCTCGGTCATGGGGTTGAGCTGGAGGTAAGTGTCCATCTTTTGTACCCAGGTGCTAGATGAATTCTCAGTTGGCCCATCAAAAGAGGGAATAGTTAATCTTCCCACCCTGTGAATGAGATCATATTTTTTCTAGTACTGCGTTGTTTTATTCCACTCTCTTGATTTATTCTTATATTTAGCATTGTAGTAGTCTTGGTAATAAAAGGCTGCCTGAAAATCCATTGGCGTAGATAGGTGCTCCTCATAACACTTGCAGGGGTCACTATCTTAGTCCTGTTGTTCTGACACTTCTGTTTATTGTTATTTGAGAAACCATGGCAATGGTGGCCTCAATTTTCTACTGCTCCCTTTTGGTGAGATGCTCTGTACCAAAATATAAATGTTGTTATCGTCCATATGGGTCCTACTTCCTTGTTGACTGCTCCCTGATTGGTTACCATTTGGACTTTGTTGTCCTATCAATTGTAGGAGTGTCGTAAGAGTCTATTGTTGGTCTCTAAACATTTATTCCTATCTCCTAGAGAGTCCCATAGATGATTTTAGGGGCTAAATTTCGCAAATGGACTAATTTTCCATGGTTTTTCCCAAAAAAAGATTTGCCAATTTCCATTTTTTCTAAAAACAATTCACCCAAATTCCATTGAATAAAATTATTTTACCTTAAAAATCGCTAAACTTTTATAGAAACTATATAAAATCCTTGGAAATTTGAATATTTTTACAAAACTATCGCCAAACATTTTACATTTTGTATATTAAGGACTAATAAGATTAGCCCATGTTTCTACATTTTAATATAAATTTCCATCCTTAAAATCATCCCTGCTAGAGATTGCTACCTAGTTTTGATTAGCCTCTTCCTGACCTCTGGTCAACTGACCTAGTAGCTTGAGCATCAGATCTCATGTAATTTACGGGTTATCCCCCATGTTTCCCTCAGTTTCTGACTTAGTTTGGGTTGCTTCTACTTCTCTTTTTGGTGAGCTTAATGAGGGTCCTCCATGCCCCTTCCTTCTAGTCATCAATACAATAACAAGATGGCAGAATCACCATCTCTGATACCACTGTAATATCCCTAATAGAGCTAGGCAGGGATTTTATGAATTTCCATGCAATTATGTTATATTTCAACAAATATTTTGCATTCATTCTACTAAAGACATTTCCTCAAACATATTGAAAGCATTCTAAATACACTTGGAATAGAAGAGAATCATGGAATATTTTATTATGAATGGAGACTGAATACAACAATCCAATGGTTGTTATGGTAGCTGCAATACATCAATGGAAAACACATAATACAAGCCAAAAACCTAGAATCATGTTGTGCCCCCCTCAACATATGAGATCCAACCCTCCAAGTGCCACAACCTCTCCCAGTAGATCACTACAACCCAAAACTGAAAACAAATCCAATATGAAGCTCCAATGAAGATCCTAGATGGATCCTCCTCCTTGTCTAGCTAGGGTGGATATTGCACCACCGAAACAAGATCAACAATGGAAGGGTTTTCCCCAAAACTCCAACAAAAACGTTGGCTACAAGAGCACTCAATAAGATATCAAATCATAATGGCAAAGTGAGAGACTGCCCCTGTTATTTAATCTTCTTCGGGTTCTTCTAGATCTTTCTTCCTTTGACCAAATCAAACCCTTACTTAACTCCATTTCAATAAAATATAATTGTTTATTTAATTTAATTATCTCTTTAGGGTTTGATTCCTTGACTCCCTTTTCTTTGTTGAATATAGCCTACGAGAGTCGTATAGGCTAATGAGTCATTAATTGGAAGGGGACATTACAAATTAGAAGTAAGGTTTTCTCAAAACTTGGTCATTCTTAAATACCACCTACCAACCATCATTTCTGCGTACTGACCACATGTTATGAACACAAACATATCTATCTATCTATCTATCTATATCTATCTATCTATATATATATATATATATATAATCAAATAACTAATATGTAATGAAGAGACATCTTCCTAATGAAATATCACATCAATTAGGAAAGGGTACCCCTGCATGGGTATATATATGGCCCTCATTCTCAATTGTAACCATCCTATATTCATCCTCATATATATATGGCCCTCATTCTCAATTGTAACCATCCTATATTCATCCTCATATATATATATATATATATATATATATATATATATATATATATATATATATATATATATATATATATTGTTGTCCACATGGATTTCTACATTGTTTTCCAAATATTTTGGATACTTAATTGGTGAGCTAGATTTGGTTGTCACATTTGGTATCAGAGTAAAGTCTGATCTTGGCTTTTGGCGATGAGACGTTTGGTCAAATTGTTGTCTCCCTAGGAAAAATATTGGTTGGTTTTTGGCCACAACCATGCATTATACAAAGTTTCTTTGATCGCTTCGTCATTGACCAAAACTAGCCTTTGGCCATTCATCATTCAAAATTCTGTGAAAGAAAAACATTTTCGTTGCATATTGGAAGAACAAAAGATAAAAATAAAAATAAAAATTTGCCCACTACAAATTGAAGAAATAATCATTCCAGTGCAAAATTTGAGGAAAACCAACCATCAAAGAAAGTATTAATAAAAAAAAATGAAAGAAATTTTATCAAGAATAAATTCAATACTGGGTGAACAGAAATACAACCACCGATTTGTTGACAACCATACATTGTCTAATCAATAATATCAACATCCTCCACAAGATAGTCTCCACCCAACTAAATATATTCAGAAATTGTGATATCAACTAACACGATCAAAGAAACTAGGGGTTAAAAGAACAATATTACACATCTCTATATTGTTGCGTCTGTACAGTGGAAATTCTCCATACCATACACTGAATAATTAATTGCCTTATCCGTACGACACCATACAATTAAGGAATTTATAAAGGATTAAGAAATTTATAAAGGATTAAGAAATTTATAAAGGATGTACTTTTTAAAGTTTAAAGTTAATTAAAAATTTCCCTAAGTTCTAATTCAAGTTATTAAGAAAACAAATTATATAAGATATGTAAAAGATTTTATTTTTTATTTTATTTTATTTTATTTTTTATTCCCCGGATGGGGTGACACGCAGCACCGTGGCGGTGACACCAGGATTAGCACTTAGCTCTGGTTTAATTGCTGATGGCATCCACCCACACATCAGCATTTATGATGGTGGACGACCATAGCAGAGGCCATGCGACGGAGGGACTCCTCCCTCGCACGAACATTAACACCCCCTGCACACTTAGATTAATAGAGGATATGGAAGGACGAAGGTCTCTGCGGTCTGGTTATGAGTTTTATTTTGAGCCCGAGCAGAGAGGGAATGCTCCTGCTGCGGCTATGTTCTGGTTGTTTACCACCTTTTCTCTGTACTCTGAGCAGAATTTCCAGGGCTGGTGGTTTCTTTGTTTGCTACGACAGAGTCGGTTCGCCTGTGCTCCGCACCTGCAACCGCTCTCGTCCTAGACTTTTAGCTTAGCTCTCCAATCAATTGGCATTTGCTTGGGTACAATGGATAGAAAGCGAGGAAGGCCTCGCCGGGGTTCAACATGGGACACACACAGAGAACTTGAACGTGCTCTGGCTTTGGCGTCTTCCATTCTCAGGAAGAAGGCTCGGGCTGAGAGGAGGGCGTTGCTCGACACTATTGCAGAACATGGAGTTGGTTGTAGCAGGGCAGACATGGCTTTCACACAGAGTAACAAGAAGGAGTCCGAGACAACGAATCTGTTTCCAATTTGCATCGTGGAGGAGGACCTGTCAATTGGGGACCTGCCGTGCGTTGAGAAGCCCCGCGCTATGGAGATGTCTAGAAGGGAGGGCACCGAATGCATCTCGGCTAGGGAAGATGACTTCCCTGGCTGCATTGTCGAAGAAATCCCCTGGCCGGGCGACTTGCAAGCAACAAGTGCCAAGAAGAATGTGAATGCAGAGACAGAAGCGGTGCAAAGGGAGCTCGCGGTTGGCATTGGTGAGGCATTGGAACTGAAGATTGCTCCTCCTGGTGGCTTGGGTGGTGGAATGCATGGTTCTCTCCTCAGTGATGAGCACCTGGCCTTGGTGTTCGAGCTCCGAGGGCACATGTCGGACCTGGAACATAGGGCCCTCCTCATGGGCCAGCGCATGGACCTGCTCCTCGATGCTTTCTCCGGGGCTCCAGCTCAGCGAAAGTGCTCTCTGTGCGCGCAGGATTTTTCCATTTCGGTGGGGACCACTTGGCAAACTAGAGGAAGCGACACGTCATCGGGTGCCTAGGTTCTTATGATTTCCTGGTTTTAAGTTTTATTGTGTAACTGTTTTAGGTTTATCTGGACCACTGACATCTGTCCTGGTTTCCTTCAGGCAGGACAGATGTTTCTTTTCTATATGTATCATCGTATAACTGCTATTTTCCTCCCACTTATGCTGGTTTCCGGATACCGGCAGCATTTTTGGTGACTGTAGCCATGACTTTGTATATTTTGTCCAAGTTTTGTGCTAATCTAATATAGAAGGTACTACTCCTTTTTATTTAAAAAAAAAAGAAAAGATTTTTTTTATTATATAAAATGAAGATATATTTTTTTATAAGTGAGGAAAAGCAAAAGTATTTAAGCCTTATTATTATTAAAAGGAAAGTATAAGTGGAATTACCACATTCAAAGGTTTTTTTGAGGGAAATATCGAAAAGGTAGTATTGTTGCGCTATTATAATAGTGGAATCAAAAGAAGAATATTATAAACAAGTGTTGCATGGCAGCGTAGTCCCTGTCGGGTTGGAATGGGAATAAATGCAAAGTTATGGGGGGACCATGGGAGAATGAGAAGCCCGAAGTAGAGGAGGAAAATGGAAACTACTGTGGACACGTGGCAAGCAACAGGCAGTACAGGTAGTATCCATGTAGAAAATGATAGGTGGCACTGTGCAACATGCCAGCCATAGGACGTCAGGATGCTACATGACTCCAGGAGAATGTCACTCCGGGAGTTTTCCTTCCAGAGAAAACACAGTTCCCCTAAATCCCAGAGCCCTGAAGAGTTGGAGTCCCGAATTCCTGAATTAGTTAATGATAATATTATATTAATATCAGGTTAACAAGTAATTAGTGAGAAAGTCACTTTCTGAGAAATTTGTTCCATCGCTAAATATGGCCAGGGGAGTTCTAAAATTGGTAGGTCGATAAAAATTTAGCAGGGACACTAAAGTGATAAGGTCTCCCAGATGGCAGAGTGGAAACTGATTGACGACTCACATTCATTTCGGAAAGAGAAGGCGCCTGAGCGTTAATCTCCTAGAGCAATTCTGGCATTGAAACCATTTAGTTTTTGAAAGTATTTTCATTCTAATTATACTGTGTTTTGCATAATCCATCTTGCTTTTATTTTCTTAATAAGATTCCGTAATTTTTTCTATTACCAATAGTACAAAATATAGCTACTAAAAAGCACAAATATCCCCATCACGTGTAACTTGATATATTGTTGGAGTCTAACTTGCCATGTTCGAAATTTCCGTTCCTACCTTGTGTGTTTTATCTCTTTAATGTATTTATGAAATTCATTCATAATGATCTCTGTATACTTCCAACTGACTTTCATCCCAATATTTAGAGTTAAGTACAATTTTCATAGTCACTTCTTTAATTTTTCCCATGGACAAAGTAAGCAACATTCATTTCATTCTATTAAATAGATCATCTGGCTTGTCTGTCTCTATATGTGTTAGGATAAATAAAGTTATATGTGTCAGACATCTGGCTTAGGTTGATGGATAGTTGGTATGGATTGTTGGTTGTCATTGATGTCAACTATTGGAGAGTGATATTGTAGATTGATGTCAACCTTTAGTGATTGATGTCAACCCTTGGAGAAAGTACGGTAGCGAATTCCATTAGCACAAAGGTTTGGGTAATGGACCCAATTTTGTTTGATGAAAAAATGACTCATTATTGTCTTGTCATGGTTGATAAGAAGTATAGATGGATGAACTCCAAAGAGACCCCCTTATGGTGAAAGCCCTCACGGGAAGACACTTTGCAGATTGAGTTATCCTAGAAGTATGGTTAGAGAACCCATGATTATTTGTGGAATAATGAGATGAAGGTCAGTGAATTTTTTAGTGAAACTATCCTATATGGATAGTGCTTGTCATTCCATTTTTGGTGGTATGTGGAACGTCACATAACTCCTCACGGTTAGAGAGTTGTGGCCATGAGAAGTTGGAGAACCCAAGTTTGGGTAATGGACCCAAGTTTGTCTGATGGATAACATTATGCGTTTTGATATATTTTCAGGTAATAATATTCTATATGGATAGTATATGTCATTCCATTTTTGGTGGTATGTGGAACACCACATAACTCCTCACGTTTTGAGAGTTATGGCCTTATGAAGTTGGAGGACCCTCATATATCATCTAGAAGCCCCAAAAGGTCAAAGTAGTCAAAGTGGTTTAAGAGATTTTAAAAGGAAAATAATAAAGTGAAGTGATGAGTGTATTATAATTCAAAGTGAATACAAAATAAATTATTTAAATAATAAATTTAATCGAGAAATTAGAAGTGGGTTAACCCTAAAATAAGGAAAGTGGGTAAAGTGACCTAGAAGATGTTTTTAAGGAAGCTACTTGGGAATATTGAATACATATAGGTATCTGAGGTTACCAAAGGATATATAAGATGAATTTATGAGGGAAGGTGAAGAAAATAAGGCCAAAATTCAAGGAAGGATAAATTCGTTTGATGATGCTTTCTAAGGTATGTTATTTACAGGTCATCTCACCATTTTCGCAATAACTTTTTTTATAGAATGAGTCAAACCTTGAAATTACTATGACATTGAGACAACATATCCAAGTATCTGTGGTAAAAAAATCATCTTGTGGGTCGTTTTATTTTTGGAGTTACACTCCATGGAAAATAGGGTTTGTGTCTAGTCCTGAAACTAGTAAAAAATAGGTGTTTCGGGTAAAAACGTCATAACTTCTTCATAACAGATCCAAATTCAGTACGACCAAATGTGTTGGTTATAGTACAATATTTAGTATGTTTTGTAGAAGTTTCATATCTATTCAACAAATATTCCATGCGGGGCACGCTCTACAAGGCCGCTCTCTTGAATAAGCTAGAATTCAACAAGGTATGCCATTCTTGCTATAACTCCTTTTCTGAGAGGTTCCAAGTAGTGACACCTAGAGGAATTGCATAAAACACACTGTAGAACATTGTGTATCAGTTTTAGATCTTTATTCATTACAGGTACAAAGTTATGATTATTTCAAGTTAGGGTTGTTGAGTAATCCAAAACTAGGCATGTGAGACTGAAAAAAAGTTTGATGAAAATGCTAGTCTCTTGTTGTTAAAGTTAAGGAAGGTTTGCAAGAATGTGATCATATACACCAGGTCTATTACAGAGTTACAAATCAGATTTGGATGATGAAATTAATGAGGGCATTTGGTTGAGGTACATGTCGGGTACATGGTTGAGACAAGTAGTTGATGAGTTGACACATACATGAGGTGTATAGTTGATGATGTTGGTACATATTGATGAGTAGTTGATACATGATTGGTACATACTTGGTACATGGTTGTGTTAACTCCCAAAATAGCACCATCATTTTGGAAGGGTTTTACGGTGGATAGCATGGCTATTGATAGTTTCCTCAACTCATTGT
>SNQJ01S0003975.1:207835-263428 GCA_010110895.2 Picea sitchensis | reverse complement strand
TGATAAAATTGATGAGATAGGTTGTTTGGACAAGTTGTTGTGACAGGTTATTTGTACAGGTTTGGTGCATGGTTGATGCACTTGTTCATGGTACAGGTTGAGGTACAGGTTGGTGCATGGTTGATGCACTTGTTTATGGTACAGGTTGATTATAGGTTGGTGCATGGTTCATGTTATTGGTATAGGTTGATTGGTACATGTTTACAACAATATATCTCACTATGATAGTGTGACAGTGGTTCCATAATTCTACTTATATGTTAGGGAGGTTGTATGGGGCAAGGACAGGTGGTTGTAGCCACCTTTTGGTTGTAGCCGGAGAACATAGGGGGTTGTAGCCTCCTTTCGGATGTAGCTAGAGAATTGGGGATTTGGAGCTTCCCTCAGGTTGTAGCTTGAGAAACTAGGGGGTTGGAGCCTCCTTCCAATTGCAGCTGGAAAAAGAATGAAGTTGGTGCTTCCAATGAATGTAATTCTTCAAGACATATAAGAAAAGGCATTCCGTGGTTTTCTCCCGCTTTGGGTTTCCACGTAAAAAACTGGTGTACTGTGTATGTGTATGATTTTTCATTTGTTCATTGCTTATTTACTTTGCAGTTATTGGATGATAATGCTACATTGATATAACACTTGGATTATATGGTTAAAAAGGATTAAAATGCTCTATTACTGATTCACCCCCCCTCTCAGTAATCCAACAATTGGTATCAGAGCGAGGTTCCTTCAGGAAACCGTTTATCCACTGGAAGGAGATCATGGATTATTCTGAGAATGGAGTACCAATTTTTAATGGTCAGAATGGTTTTAAGTATGAGATGTGGAGCAGAAGGATGAAAGTATTTTTACAGGCACAGGGACATTATATTTGGCTATCAGTTGTTATAGGATATGATAGTTCAAAAAGGGCAAAGACTGCAGCCAAGAAGGAATTGTAGAAGAATAACAAAATAGCAATGGATTTCATCTGGGAAGGATTACCTAAACCGGTAAGAGAAAATGATGGTGAATGTTCATCAGTCAAAGAACTTTGGGATAAGTTACATGACATATATTCTTCACCCATCACAAATTCAGAAAATGCCAAAGAAGATGCAGATATAGAACAAGAAGAAAGATGCTCATCATGTTAGACAGATTCAAAAGAGGAAGAGTATGATGAAGCAGAAGTTGATTACATAGAAAAATTGATCAGTGCAATTACATATATAAGGAAAGAAAGAGAAGAAAACAAGTCATCCAAGAAAGAATTGATGAAGCAAAAGCAAAGTGTTCAAGGTTTCGAAAAAGATCAGCAGGTCATCAAGAATTTAAGAGCTCAACTAGAAGAGGCCCTAAGAATTGAATAAACTCTAGAATATCAAAAGAAATGTTTAGAAGCCAACAGAGAAACACAAAAGGAAGAATAAAAAAAGAGAGAAAAGATACTGATGGATCATATTAAGGAAAGAACCAATGACTTAAACCAACTTGAGGAAGAGTTTGGTCAAGAAGAGAGAAGACTGGAAGAAGAAATAATTACATTGAAAATCCAACTTGAAGAAGCAAAGAGAACATAAGAGGTCATAAAGTCTCAGATAATGAAGAAAGAAGAAGAGGTTGAGAATCTTGAAGAAGAAGTTGTCACATTAAGAGTCAAAATCGTCAAGCTCAACAAGAACGTTGAAGAGATAGAAACATCCACATATGTTGTAGAGAATGAAGAGAAGCACTCTACGTTGTTAGAAAAGAAGAATGAAGAAAATAGAAAGAGTTATGCAGAAGTACTCAAAGAAAGGAATCACGGTCAACCAGAATCTACGAAAACTATTGAAGATACATCTTCAAGAATACCATCCATGTTCAAGCCACAAAGAAGCTTCAATCATGATCATGATCAGTCAAGGAAAAAAATCAGAAGGATTATTCCACAAAGAAGATCATTCACTCCCAGGTATGAAAATTTATTTTATGGTCATTGTTTTTATTGTACTAACTTTGGACATAAGGTTGCAGATTGTAGGGATTATAAAAGAAATGTTCAAGGAGACCGTGCCTATGTGGTCGCATGTAACATTGAGTGTTACAAATGTCATAACTATGGACACATAGCCAGTTATTGTAGAGGCATGATCGATACTTCCATGAAAGAGAATAATGATATCAGATATAAGAAAGTATGGATAAGAAAATAGGAAGAACATGTGAACAATGACCAGGTACCAGAGATTGCAAGATTGACAATAAAATGAGATGAAGAAAATTTATAGAGAAAATGAAAGATGTCAGATACAAAAAGGTTTGGAAAATAACTGAAAGAAAGGAAGGACATGTAAATAAGGAACAGGTTCAAGAGATTGTACTTTTAAGCATTGTAGTGAAAGATGAATCCATATATAGAAAAAAAGAAGTTGGAGCTCAGAGAGATAATGAATCTACCAATGAATATGATGATGAATCTACCAATGAAGATGATGATGAATACACATCAGAATAGGATTTGTTCTGAGCCATCCAACTTAGAGACTCCCAAGTAATATGAATATTAGACAGGAGGAGTCTATGCGATAGTTGTGATAGACCAAAGAACCATCCTTCAAGCAACTTGCATAGTTTGAGAAGACATATTCAGAGCAATCAGTTAGCAGAAGTACAGTTTGATAGATTAATCAAGACTTCATGATAGTATAGTGATAAATGGGTCAGCATTATGGACAATTGCGCAAGTAGAGTCTTGGACAGTATGGAAATAGATGGATTCGTAAGAACACTTAGTAGGTTTGGATAGATATATGATAGTGGACGACATAATGGATTCATAGATTGGTTCAGAGAGTGGTTCAAAGAAAAATGAACATTATCATAATGGATGATAATTACACAGGAAATGGCTCAAACAATGTTAATGGATTCCAAATTGACAGATATTTTTTGGACACATGCAATGCATACATCAGTTCACATTCAAAACAGAGTAATGCTCATAAACAACAATGACAAAACTCCCTACGAACTATGGAAAGGAAGCGCAAACAACAACCTCTACATCAAGGTAACTCAAGGTAATATTTTATTAATTGAAATTTATGTTGATGATATTGTTTTGGAAGTACTAATGACAGGTTAAGCCAAAAATTTGCAAAGGATATGCAGAATGAATTTGAAATGTCATTACTTGGAGGAATATACTTCTTTTTGGGTCTTCATATATGTCAAAGAAACCAAGGAATTTTTATTTCTCAAACTAAGTATATCAGAGAAATGCTAAAGAGGTTCATAATGGAAGATTGAAAACCAGTTACCACTCCTATGCAAACCAATTGCAAGTTGAGCAAAGATGATGATTCAAATTCTATAGACCAGAAGCAATACATGTCAATGATTGGTAGCTTACTATATGTGACAACATCCAGACCAGATGTAATGCAGGTAGTTGAACATGTGGCACAATTTCAAGCAGCACCAAAGGAATCACATGTATTAGCAATGAAGAGGATTTTCAGATATCTTAAAGGAACATAAGAGTTTGGATTATGGTATCCAAAAGGAAAGGATCTATAACTTATTGCCTACACATATGCATATTGGCCAGGTTGTATTGATGACCGACAAAGCACCAGTGGAGCAACGTTCTACTTGGGTGAGTGTTTAGTATCATGGCTAAGCAAGAAACAATAATCAATACCTTTATCTATACTTGAGGCAGAGTATATTGCAGAAGCATCATATTGTACATAGGTTCTTTGGCTGAAACAAACTCTGAAAGATATACAGGTTAAGTATGATGATCCCATTCCAATATATTGTGATAATACAAGCGCCATCAGTATCTCAAAGAACCCCATAATGCACTCCAAGACGAAGCACATTCCAATCAAGTATCACTTTCTACGGGAGGAGGTTGCAGAAAATAACATCAGAGTTGAGTATGTGGGCACAAAAGAACAAGTGGAAGACATCTTTACAAAACCACTTCCATAGGAAGCCTTTGAATATCTTTTCCAGAGACTTGGAGTAATTTCTACTCCAAAATGAATACTTTTTAATGCTTATCTTATATGTCTTAGATGTACACGAGGAAGCACAATAAATAGGAAAAAGGGGGGAGAGATTTATCATATGCAAAAGGTAAATGCTTGGAGAGAGATCATAGAGGCATGTTTCCAAGGGGAGTGATTGTCACAAGGGAATAATGAGAGACATGACTTCAGAGTGATCCCCTTTATCAAAGGGGGAGATATTATTCATATGAAGGGAAAGAGAGTAATCAAAGGATTATAAACACAAAGAAAAATCAAAGGAACGTAGATAGGGGGAGCAACCCCAGGGAGAGTTCAGTTAGGGGGATCAACCCCAAAGGGAGATACCCTTTTCCATTGATGTCAAATGGGGAGAGATAGAAACATTGATAAAGCATATAAGCATGAATGTTATCATGACTAAGTGTTGCCATAAATGTTGGTGTTGCGATCAATTCCAAAGGGAGAGATTGCCAGACAACTGAATTAGGTTGATGGATAATTGGTATGGATTGTTGGTTTTCATTTATGTCAACTATTGGAGAGTGATATTGTAGATTGATGTCAACCCTTGGAGAAAGTACGATAGCGAATTTCAGTAGCACAAAGGTTTGGGTAATGGACCCAAGTTTGTTTGATGAAAAGATGACTCATTATTGTCTTTTCATGGTTGATAAGAAGTACAGATGGATGAACTCCAAAGTGGTCCCTTTATGGTGAAATTCCTCACGGGAAGACGTTTTGCAGATTGAGTTATCTTAGAAGTATGGTTATATAAACCATGATTATTTATGGAATAATGAGATGAAGGTCAATGAGTTTTCCAGTGAAACTATCCTAGATGGATAGTGCTTTTCATGCCATTTCCAGTGGTATGTGGAAGGTCACATAACTCCTCACGGTTAGAGATTTATGGCCATGAGAAGTTGGAGAACCCAGGTTTGGGTAATGGACCCAAGTTTGTTTGATGGATAATGGTATGAGTTTTGATATATTTTAAGGTAATAGTATTCTATATGGATAGTACATGTCATTCCATTTTTGGTGGTATGTGGAACACCACTTAAATCCTCACGGTTTGAGAGTTATGGCCTTACGAAGTTGGAGGACCCTCATATGTCATCTAGAAGCCCCAAAAGGTCAATGTAGTCAAAGTGGTTTAAGAGATTTTAAAAGGAAAATATTAAAGTGAAGTTATGAGTGTATTATAATTCAAAGTGAATACAAATAAATTATTTAAATAATAAATTTAATTGAGAAATTAGTAGTGGGTTAACCCTAAAATAAAGAAAGTGGGCAAAGTGACATAGAAGATGTTTTTAAGGAAGCTACTTGAAGAGTATAAATAAGAGGCAAGGCTCTCTCATTTAAGATACACTTGAGCATATTGAATACCTATAGGTGTCTAAGGTAACCAAAAAATATCTAAGCCGAATTTATGAGGGAAGGTGAAGAAAATAAGGCCGAAATTCAAGGAAGGATAAATTCTTTTGATGATGATTTCTAAGGTATGTTATTTACAGGTCATCTCAACATTTTCACAATACATTTTTTTCTAGAATGATTTAGACCCTGAAATTGCTATTCCATTAAATTGTTTAAATAATAAATTTAATGGAGAAATTAGAAGTGGGTTAACCCTAAAATAAGGAAAGTGGGCAAAGTGACCTAGAAGATGTTTTTAAGGAAGCTACTTGGAGAGTATAAATAAGAGGCAAGGCTCTCTCATTTAAGATACACTTGAGCATATTGAATACCTATAGGTGTTTGAGGTAACTAAATGATATATAAGCCAAATTTCTGAGGGAAGGTGAAGAAAATAAGGCCGAAATTCAAGGAAGAATAAATTCTTTTGATGATGCTTTCTAAGGTATGTTATTTACAGGTCATCTCACCATTTTCACAATAAATTTTTTTCTAGAATGATTCAGAACTTTAAATTGCTATTCCATTGAGGAAACATATCCAAGTATCTATGGTAAAATTTTTATCTTGTGGGTCTTCGTATTTTTGGAGTTACACTCCGTGGAAAATAGGGTTTGTGGCTAGTCCTGAAACTAGTAAAAAACAGGTGTTTCGGGTAAAAACGTCATAACTTATTAATAAAAGATCCAAATTCAGTAAGACAAAATGTGTTGGTTAGAGTACAGTCTATAGTATTTTGTGTAACAATTTCATATCTATTAAACAAATATTCCATGCAGGTCATGCTCTACAAGGTCTCTCTCTAGAATAAGCCAGAATTCAACAAGGTATGCCATTCTTGCTATAACTCCTTTTTTGAGAGGTTCCAAGTAGTGAAACTTGGAGGAATTGCATAAAACACACTGAATAACATTGCGTATAAGTTTCAGATATTTATTATTTACAGGTACAAAGTTATGATTATTTCAATTTAGGGTTGTTGACTAATCCAAAACTAGGCATGTGAGACTAAAGAAAAGTTTGATGAAAATGCTAGTCTGTTGTTGTTAAAGTTAAGGAAGGTTTATAGGAATGTGATCATATACACCAGGTCTATTACAGAGTTACAAATCAGATTTGGATGATGAAATTGATGAGGGCATTTGGTTGAGGTACATGTCGGGTACATGGTTGAGACAAGTAGTTGATGAGTTGGCACATACATGAGGTGTATAGTTGATGATGTTGGTACATATTGATGAGTAGTTGATACATGATTGATACATAATTGGTACATTGTTGGAGGCACTTGTTAGCAGTATTGTTGACAGATGATTTATGGATGATGTAGCATACTTGTATTATTAGAAGCACATATTGATCTTGGTGATGATTATGAGTTGTTGTGTTATACTTGGTTAATGCACATTTTTGAGAGTTTTCTTGGTGATTGATATTGGTGAGTAGATCTGATTTGGTTGATAAAATTGATGAGATAGGTTGTTTGGAAAAGTTGTTGTGACAGGTTATTTGTACAGGTTTGGTGCATGGTTGATGCACTTGTTCATGGTACAGGTTGAGGTACATGTTGGTGCATGGTTGATGCAATTGTTTATGGTACAGGTTGATTACAAGTTGGTACATGGTTGATGCACTTGTTTATGGTATGGGTTGATTACAGGTTGAGGTACAAGTTGATGCATGGTTGGTGCATGGTTCAGGTTATTGGTACAGGTTGATTGGTATAGGTTTACAACAGTATATCTCACTGTGATAGTGTGACAGTGGTTCCATCATTCTACTTATACGTTAGGGAGGTTGGATGGGGCAAGGACAGGTGGTTGTAGCCACCTTTCGGTTGTAGTCGGAGAACATAGGGGGTTGTAGCCTCCTTCTGGTTGTAGCCAGAGAATTGGGGAGTTGGAGCTTCCCTCATGTTGTAGCTTGAGAAACTAGGGGGTTGGAGTCTCCTTCCAATTGCAGCTGGAAAACAAAGGAAGTTGGTGCTTCCAATGAATGTAATTATTCAAGAGATATAAGAAATTCCATGGTTTTCTCCCGCTTTGGGTTTCCACATAAAAAAATGGTGTAATGTGTATGTGTATGATTGTTCATTTGTTCATTTCTTATTTACTCTGTAGTTATTGGATGATAATGCTACATTGATATAACACTTGGATTATATGATTAAAAATGATTAAATTTCTCTATTATTGATTCACCCCCCTTCTTAATAATCCAACAATATGCGGTGGCAAAGAAACAAATATAATTTTTTTTGAAAATGTGTCCAGTGTCGAAGATTCTTTGATCTTCTTGTGTGACCTCTGTGTTTACTAGTTTTTTGTATATATTAACACTAACCTAACATGATTGTTTATTTTCACGAGTTTTCAGCTCATTTAAGTTAATTTAAACTGTGTGAAAAGAAGGTGTTGAGACAGAGTAAGATGCCCTTTTCCTAAAACTTATGTCCGTGAGCAACAAGCCCACTTTGCAGAGGTTGATCTGCAATTTCTATCCAGGAGGTGGGCATATTTGTATAGTACCAAATTGACATCTCAGTATAGTACCAACTGATATATTTGTAACATGTCTATCAATTTGATTGTTTTTTTGGCAATGATAAAAAATTTCAAAGGTTTTTATTACTCCGGATATTCTTGCAGATTTGAATCTGTTAGGATCGAAACGAAAACCTAACGAGGATGTCAATCCTACTGCATTTTTATAGATGTGGCACTCTTCTTTAAGTTTTTCCTGGGGGCATGTACAGTTCAAATGTGGGACTTAGAGAATTTCCGTCGTAATGACTTAAAGCAATACAAAACGATAGAAAATGTTTTTTTTTTGTTTTTTGAAATAAAGGTTCCTGGAAAATAGGACCATGAATCACACACATTAAACATTCAAATTAAATAAACACAATTTCTCGACATCCAACATAGTTCAAGATAAAAATTTCTAAGCACATAAAAATAAAAGAAGATGACCGACATGCATAAAGAGAACTAACTTTGCATTCCGAAAACAGGGTTACAAGGCATTGTCGAGATTGTTCTCGAGGTAGTTTTATTTGAAATTTATCAAAAAATAATAATGTCTGTTACATATTCCTCAAAATTTAAATGCGTTTTTCATATAGACTGGGATTGGGGCTCCCACATACCATAAAATAAATAAGTACAAGAAATAGGATTGTAGAAAGAAGAAGTGGACGACGATAGAGAGAAAGACATGAAAAGAAGAAATTGGAGGTTATCAGTATTTGGTTAGACATTTCTATTTAAAGAGGTGGAATAACTGGATTGATAAAGAAAGTAATATGTGATCAATATAGACTTACTATGATGATATCTATCTCCCCCTTTGCGATTTGTTTGCTGATGCTTTTTTATTGCTCTCGTTGACGACTACCGAAATTGTGCCAACTGCTTGCTGCCCTTCGTCTGTGAGCTTGTCGATTGCCCTTTGGAGCCATTCTTCAATGTATCTTCTCATGGGGGCCACGTTGATCTCATGCAAGATTTTTATGTTGAAAATCTCTCTTTCCGATTCCTTTAGATCGATAGAAAGATTATGCAGAGCTTGTTATATTTCTTCATTTTGTACCGAATAGTCCACTTGCCAGTTGTCCACGTCATCTTCACCATATTGAAGGATGCCGTAAAATTTTTCTAAAGACAACCCCTTAAAATTATCAACTTGTCATCGAAGGCTTGCCTGGTTAAGGACAAGGAGTTGATGATTAAGTTGGGGTCTTGGACCTCGTTGGTACTTTCAACTAAGTCTATTTCGGTCAACTTTCTGAATAATTATTCTTTCTTTGATATGGCTTGTTCACATGATTGGAAAATGAGATGTAGGTTCTTAACTTTCTCTTTCCAGCATGCATTTAATTGTTTGATCCGGTTTGGGGAGGGGAGATCTTCTTGTTTTCTTTTCATATATGTCATGTTGGTGACATGGATGCCAAAAGGGACGACCATGTCTAGATAGAAACCTTCTTCATTTTTTAAATCCTCCTGCAAATGTTCCTGCAATGCATGTGCCTTGGTTCCAGAGGAAGATATACTTTTTGATGTTTCCTAGGCTTCATTAATTAGCTCCATTCTTTTATTGATATTCTTCTTCACATAGCCTCTACACAATGTGAGGAGGATGGAGGATCATTTTAACTTAGCTACAGGGGTGGTAGGCACGATTATTGCTAAAGCACTCACAAGAAATGAGATGTGAATCAAAGCTTCCTCCAGTTCCTTGATTCGATCCTTCAGTATGACATTCTCCGCCTCAATTCCTCCAATGGAATCATCAAGAGCATTTACGGTTTCTCGGTGAAGTCGATATATTTGGGACGGTTGCATGTTCCTAAGGTTAATCTCTGAATGAGATTTCCCTTTCTTATTTCTTACATCTCTCTTTTCAATAATTGAATTTTTAGATTTGCTGTAAAAATCAATGCTCTGGAATACGAAGGATTCATCTTCGTCAAAAATCTCAGTCTCAGCTATTTCCATTAGGGGATTATGGTGGATCAGGTCCCCGGGCTGATCAACGTTGCAAAATATGTTATCCAGACCAGTCTCAAGTTCCATGTCTTCACTTTCAGTTCTAGGCTCTTCTGCTTGTCCCACAACGTTTTTTCTCTTCTTCCTCATGGGAAGCTTGTGAGAACTATCAATTTTACCCTGAGGAGGGTTCTTATCTCCTCCTATGTTTGAAGAATTGTGGGTTTCTTTCTCACCGGGGTGGGCCGTTGGAGCGATGCTTCGTGATGTCATACTCTTGGGAGTGGTAGATGGGGATTGGAAACTCTTCTCACTGGGGCATTTTCCCTATTGTTTGTACAATTCATTGGTGCTTTGCAATGTCTCTAGGTCACCAGCACTAGGAGCAGGAGTGTTGTCATCATTGTCTCTGTCTTCATTCAGGACTGTATGGATAAAAGAATTGTTGAAGCCAAATACTAGTAAATGTTCTACAAAAATCCCATTAGGGCCGAACCCTCTTAGCCTTTCAACATATCTTAGGTTCAAGTTGTTGAAATGGCTTGCGAATTCGTCAATCTTATTGACGTTCCTGAACACGAAGTCCTCGACTTTCCAAGGCAGAGGAATGAAATGCTTTTTTCTCTTCTCATGGAAAAAATGCAACCAAAAGTTGTATTGCCTTGATATTCCTGTAACAAACATTCTGTCTGTAATGTGACATGGAAGGAAAGAACAATTTTCCTTGGAGACAAAAATCATTATTACACTGTAATTCTCCATTTGTTAAAGTGTCCCCTTCCTGTCCAAAAACTTGGTTTCCTATTCAGAAATTCGGGGAGCATCCTTTCTTAACAATAAATCTTTGAAAATTGATACAAAGTCATTAAAAACCTCATAAAAACAACATGAGGCCTTGTTCCTCCACAAATACTGGTACCAGAAAGTCACTGGGTCGAATTCATAGTTTACCTTCATGGACACAGACAATTTTGGAAACATACAACAATGCGCTATCGCGAACACCAAGTAGGATGGCATATAAATTTTCTTCTCCTGTTTGAATCGTGACAATTGGGAACATATTTCAATGGAAATTAGCTTCCCCTAATAAAAAATTCCTTGTTCCTTGACTTTGAAATACATAATATAAAGAATCACGCTGGAAATGCTTGTTGTGGATTCCTATCCCGTTATTCTTGTAAACAACCAGGTAATTTCCCGGAATGGATTTCTAAATGAACTAACCTGCAACCTTGTGATATCTTCAGGAACTGTCATCGGGTATTCCAGGAACTCGGGTAAGAGGTCCAACCCATTATCATGCTTTTTTATGAACTCCTTGTAGTCTTCTCCTCTGAAGGTCAATGTTGGCTCCGATAATCTAAACATATTGCGAAACACCTGAGGTGACAAAGAAACAGGAGAGTGGTCCCGTAGTGGAATAATTATTTGGCTTGAAATATATTTCTCAGTGCACCAAGAGACCACCTCCTTACAATCAAAGACTTCAGGGATACAACCTGCATGAGCAATTCCAGAGGTCCAAATTACTTCATTCTGGGCGAAAGGAGATGAGTAGTAGGAATATTCCCTGGACCACTGGAAGTTCTGGTCCTCATGCTCGAATATGTTCATTGTATCTCCGCAGAACTACTGTCGAGCTGCTACCGTAAGTTGACGAGAACGTCTGTTTTCTCTAGACAATGTTTGAAATGAACAGTGGTAAGGGATAATATAACCTTCTGCAAATCTTGGTCCAATTCGTGTGAATGGGAGATCTCCTTGAACCTTTCGCTCATTAATGACAATCTCTATGGTTCCTACATGATGAGATGTTAGCATTAAAGCTTAGTAATTGAATACTTGAAAAGAAGTGCGAAGGTGGTGGGTACGATGGAGAGAAATTAAGGATTGTAAATTTCGTGAACCTGCCAACCCGACGACTCGCAGAATACATTCCATGATGTTTGAAATGAACACTCGGAAGGGATAATATAACCCTCCACAAATCTTGGTTTAATGTGTATTAATGGGAGATATATTCGAGCCTTACTGTCATTAATGACAATCTTTACAATTCCTGCATGATGAGTTGTTAGCATTAAAGCTTACTAATTGCATATTTAGAAAGAAGTGCGAAGGTGGAAGGGACGGGGAAGAGCGATTAAGGAATGGCTAAGTATGGAAAGCGGTCAACCGAGCTTCAAAATAGGGTTACAAGGGATACTTAGGAGAGGTGAGGGTCATACGGTCAGATTGTATGTCTAAGAAGTTTTGAGTGCAAAATGCGTAACACAGAAGAGGGCATGATGGGGCAGTCCAACAATCAATTTGTATATCGCAGAACTTTGTGTGTTGTTTGTAGGTTGTAGAACAATGGAAGCACAATCTTGATCCTGCCTTTCTGGGAACCTGCAATAAAAAAAGTGGCTAAGTATGGAATAGGGAAACAGTCGGTCAGACTCGTTTTCACTAATATATTGAAATTTGTAATAGATATCCCATTACCTGGCAAGATATTTTCTGCATGTTTCTGGACAAGTTGTGTAGGGATAGTCAGTGTGACTGTCTACTGGAGCCTTTAGTTCATTAATGACAATATTTACGGTTGTTGAATTATGAGATGTTAGCATTAAACCTCATTAATTTCATACTTGGAAAGAAGTGCAAAGGTGGAAGGCATAGGGAACAACGATTATGAATTGGAGATTACGTGAACCTACCAACCCGACGATCCACGAAATAGATTCCAAGAAATGGAAAAGTATAGAAAGTGGTCGGATGTGTTTCAAAATAAGGTGACAAGGGATCCTCAGGAGACATGATGGCCCAACGATCAAATTGTATGTCTTAGAACTTTTGAGTGCAAAATGTGTAACATAGAAGAGGGGATGATGTGGGAGTCCGACAATCAATTTGTATATCGCGGAAGTCCGGGTGATGTTTGTAGGTCACAAAACAATGGAATTGCAATCTAGAACCCGCCTGCCCGAGAATCCGTGATTGAAAAAGTGGCTAAGTATGGAATGGGGAAGCAGTCGGTCGGAGTCGTGATATAAAAGCATGAGTGGAAATGTGAACCCATGAGTTTGCCAACCCACGCACTTAGAAATTTTTAGAAAAATGACTAAGTAACCAGAAAGATAAAGTAGAGGGGAAAGGCCCATTGTTGCAAAATCATCATTTTCTACTCCAATATTTTATCCACGTACTTGTTTTCTATTGTGCTTGTATCATTAAAAGAGGTGTGAGCAAATGCAAATATAAACTATAACTTGATTTTTGGCTATAACTATGTATAGTTTATTTACAGGTGCTATTGATGTTTGGCTTTTGTAGATAATAATGGGTTAGGACAAATTTGCATTCTTATTGTGATAAGGCCTTAAAAAAGTAGAATAAGTAAAAAGTTTTTCCAATTCAATTCTCACACAATTTTTTTTATTATTTGATCCCATAATATTCATCTTTGTTGATTTGATAATAGGTAGGTCGATTTCGTAGATTGTGCTATTGGTCATTTCAGGCGACTGGGGTGCGTCAACCAATGCTTTGTTGAAGATTTGTTTTTATTGCAACATGTGGGAGTAATTGTGTTTTTGATACATTGTTTAATGCCTTGAAATATTGATTTAAGTATTAAACTTCCTGCATGATGAGATGTTAGCATTAAATCTTATTAATTGCATATCTAGAAATAAACTTATTGTACTGTCAACTTGACCGTAAGTATAACAATGACGAACTTGAATTTTAATATTGTGGTTGATTTCATAGCCCCATTTGACTTCAGCTAGCATATACCATTTTTTTTTTCAAAATATTTGCGAAGAATAAATTTGGTAATTTCATTAATAAAGTAAAAGTGCTCAAATAGAGGCGAGGGGATGGACAACCAATAATATGTTTCCTTTTCGAGTGAAGGAATCAAGGAAGCGAGAGGAAAATAAGAGATCGTTCGCTCAACAAGGTTGAGATGAGAACGAAACTTCTTGGGCGGGGCCCCAACTCCCGCATCGTGAATTAATGTTGCTATGTTCTATCTACATTACGAATGGAATTGAATGTTGGTTTGAAACTATGTGAAATTCATTTATGTTTCCATAGAAGCCTCATGTGATCGACACAATGCATTGTCATATAATTGTTCAATGCTCCATGTTTGATCAAATTACTTGAGTCAATACAATATTTAGGAATTACGAGACTATCGAACCATGCAAATGAGAAGAGGTGTTAAATCCAACAAAGAAGCACCAACCAAGATTCCGAGGCATTTTTTTAATAGTAAATCTATAAGAAAATTAGTGGGTAATATATATTTATCCATAGACATTGGACCGAGTTCTTTGCACCGAAGCATTGAACACACTTGTCATAAATACAGGTAGACGAGTTACAAAAAAAAAGCATATATACAATTATGTGTTGTTCATCTAGTGCGACAACATGCAGGAGGCATCGACAAGCTCTTGAACCTGCATACAAAACTGATTATCATGCTTTTTTAGGAACTCCTTACAGTCTTCTCCTCTGAAGGTCAATGTTGGCTATGATAATATCAACATCTTGCGGAAGACTTGAGGTGATAAAGAAAGAGGAGAGTGGTTCTGCAGTGGAATAATTCTTTGGCTTGAAATAGGTCTCTCGGCGCACCAAGAGACCACCTCCTTACAATCAAAGACTTTAGGGACACAACCTGCACGAAAAATTCTAGAGGTCCAAATTACTTCATTCTGGGTGGAAGGGAACCAAGAGACCACCTCCTTATAGGAAAAGACTTCAGGGACACAGCCTGCACGAGCAATTCCAGAGGTCCAAATTACTTCATTCTAGGCAGAAGGGGATGAGTAGTAGGAATCTTCCTTACACCACTGGGACCTCTGGTTCTCAGGCCCTAAGATGTTAATTGTATCTCCAAAGAACATGAGAATGGTCCTGCAATTGAATAATTATTTGTCTTGAAATATATCTCTCGGTGCACCAAGAGACCATCTCATTACAGTCAAAGACTTCAGGGACACAACCTGCACCAGGGAAAAATCCAAACCCAATCCAAAACCCTAAAAATGAAAGGAAATGATACATCTCTGAGGGTGAGGATTGACATCCGAGTCGAGAGACTCAAACTCTCGAGCTACAAAGCAACTATTGTGTTCAACGTCGATTTCTTTTCTGAAACCCCTTCCTTTGGTCTTGTTAGGGCTGCCATCGTCTAGCTGGGAAGTGCCCCCCGTTATGGTGGATTTCAATTTGGGATCAAGAGTGGGAACAATTTCTGCATTGCCATCATCCATCACTGTATCATTGTCCATCAGATCATCTTCTTCTAGCTCAAAATCGACTGCATCAACCTCTTCTCCGACCATCAATGCAGGGGGGTTGTCTGAGCAGGGGGGGTTGCCTTGGAATTCTTTGGCTTGAAATATATCTCTCGGTGCACCAAGGGACCATCTCCTTACTTGATTCTGGGTAGAAGGAGATGAGTAGTAATAATATGCCCTTGACCACTGGAAGTTCTGGTCATCATGCCCGAAGGTGTTTACTGTCTCTGGATAGAACTGCTGTCGAGCTGCTGCCATAAGTTGACAAGAACATCCATTTGCTCCAGATGATGTTTGAAATGAACACTTGGAAGGGATAATGTAACCCTTCACAAATCTTGGTTTAATGAGTATCAATGGGAGATCTCCTCGATCCTTTCACTGATTAATGACAATTTCTACGGTGCCTGCATAAGAGATGTTACCATTAAATCTTACTAATTGCATACTTAGAAAAAAGTGTGAAGGTGGAAGGGACAACGAAGAGCGATTAAGGATTGGAGATTTTGTGAAGTCGCCAACTAGATGACACGTGAAAGAGATTCCACGATGCTTGAAATGAACACTCGGAAGGGATAATATAACCCTCCGCAAATATTGCTTGTAGATCTCCTCGAGCATTTCATACATTAATGACATTCTTTACGGTTCCTGCATGATGAGCTGTTAGCATTAAAGATTAATAATTGCATATCTAGAAAGAAGTGCGAAGGTGGCAGGGATGGCGAAGAGCGATTAAGGATTGAACATTTCGTGAACCTGCCAACCCGACGACCCGCGAAAGAGATTCTGAGAAATGGCCAAGCATGGAAAGCGATCGATTGAGCTTCAAAATAGGGTCACAAGTTATATTCAGGAGACGTGAGGACCCGATGGTCAAATTGTATGTCTCTAAAATTTCGACTGCAAAATGTGTAACACGGAACAGGGCATGATGGATGACTTCGATGATAAATTTGTATATCGCAAAACTCCAGGTGTTGTTTGTAGGTTGCGGAAAAATGGAAGCGCAATGTTGAGCAAGCCTTCCCGGGAACCGGTGATGGAAAAAGTGGCCAAGTATGGAATGGGGAAGTGGTCAGTTAGACTCCTGATCTAAAAGCATGAGACATATTCGGAAAAATGACTAAGTAATTAGAAAGGGAAAGTAGAGGAGAAAAATAAAGGGGAATTTGGTTGTCAATTTGTATATCGGGGAAGTCCAGGTGCTATTTGCAGGGGGCAGAACAATGGAAACGCAATCTTGAGCCCGCCTGGACGGGAACTCGTGATCGGAAAAGTTGCCGAGTATGTAATGGGGAAGTGGTTGTTCAGACTCGTGATATAAAAGCATCAGTGGAAATCTGAATGCGTGAATCCGCCAACCCGCGCACTTAGACATTTTCTGAAAAATAACTAAGTAACCAGAAAGGGAAAGTAGAGGGGAAAAAGAAAGGGGAGGGAAATTTTTGGAAGCAGGAATTGGTCTTAACAAAGACCCATTGATGGCCTTAACCGTAACTATGAAGTGCATTAGACAGGTGAACAGGCTCTACAATCAAGGAATAGAGAGAGTGAGTCATGGTTATACTTTCCAGGATGTGTTTGCATAAGAAAAACACCGAAAAGCTACAGAAAAATCAATGGAGGGTTGTTCAAGTAAAATTATTGTACTGTCAACTTCATAGTAAGTATAACAATGACGAATTTTAATTTTAATTTTATGTGGTCGATATCATAGTCCCATTGGACTTCACTTAGCATATATCCTTTTATTTCAAAATATTTTTGAAGAAGAATTTTGGTAATTTCATCGATCAAGTAAAAGTGCTAAAATGAACTACATATTACATTTGTGTCACAGATCTTACATTAAAAGGAAAGGAAGGTATTTTATATTCTTTAAGATCATAGAAAAACCGCTAAGATCCTGAATCTATCATCCAACCATAATTCAAAAACTGGGCCATGAGAACCTTGAAATATAGTACGAAATCACATGAACAAAAGTCTGCCAAACACAAGATAGGAAAAAATCAGCGGAGATTGGGCATTGTATCCCATCTATAACCAAATCCCCAAATGGGCATCAAGAAATTTGCTGATTACTATATTATTATGAACCAAGATCACTGTGAACATTTGCTTCTGATAGTACTATGAACCAAGATCACGTTGATCTGACAATGTTCTAACATTACTAGTTCTAGAAAAGAGTGTCAGCATTTAACTTAATGGAGTTCGAACAATGCCAAATTTGCAATATTATTGAAAATGCCCGATGGTTCCATTTAGAGGAGCAAGCCATTTTGACGGCTCAAAGGATGGACTTGATTTATTTACATTTGGATACTTTGTATGAGATCTGTCCTCATGCTTTTCATTACTGGACTGAACAATCTTTTGTGCTTCCAGTTTAGTTTGCCATGGAATTGCAAAACTCTATTCATATCCTCATTGGGTAGCATGGACATATATAGATGAGATTGTTTCGTTTCTTGTCAACACATGATATGATTTTTTTTTTTTGGTTCAACCGATGTGCAGTATGGCATTGTCCTCATTTAATGTAAATTTTCTATGGACACGAAAGTCGCGTAACATGTAGACATTGTTTTCCTTTTTCTGTAGGTATACTTCATATGGAAATTCTGCCAACCCATGAAGCACATCTTGTAATATAGGTTGTCTAATTATAAAATGTACAATTGTGTTGTTGAGGGTTTAGATGGCATCATTGAGGTAATGTCTGTATATGTACGGGAATTTTTTACTACATCGTAGGCAATCAATTGTGCCATCATTTGTAAAGTAGAGGCAGAAGCAAGAGAGTTGCATTTGGCACATACAGGCTCGAAGGGGGTCGAGCACACATTTTCCACAACCAAAACACCCTCAACCTACACACATGAGCATAGTAGTTAATATATTGAACAATATAATATACAAGTGTACAACAAAAAAAACTGCACAAAATTGTTCAAAGAATTTTTTTGTGAGCAAAGTGTGGATGGAATTGTAGATGTATACACACAACAGTTGTCGAGTTAGTTAATTTATTGAGATCCTGTACTACGTCCGTTCACAATTCTATTACAAATGTTGCTTGGGTTGTGCGAAAGATTCTTTCTTTAACATCTCTTTTCTTTGTTATATTTTTGAACAACATAAGTGGAAATTGCCTTTTATGCAATTGTTGTTCCATTGAGGAAAATAAATTTGAATATGTGTCGAACAATTGCAACTGCAACATGGAACCGTGTAATAGTTGTGTAACATAACTGAGATATACGAGCATGTGAAAGTAAAGAACAAAATTGGATATGGAGAACGATGCCATTTCCTTGTCGTTGTCTGACTCTCCATATTTTATATGGAGAATGTGTTGCAAGCCAAATTTTCTCATGTGTGTGACATCTGCACCAATGGTTCCGATTGGGTAAATGTCGTTGCTCAGTGCAAGTTGGCTGATTGTTGTGTTTGGTACAAAATGATATTCTGAACAAACCGTGGGAAATTTTTCCACAATACTTGTTTCGTTGAGCGATATAATCCGATCACAATCACCACGGTCATATACTATTTTCGACAATATATTAAAATTTGTAATGGATAACCCATTACCTGGCAAGATGTTTTTTGCATGTTTCTGGACAAGTTGTGTAGGGATAGTCAGTGTGACTGTCATCATGGCTTCGTTGTCTGTCATGTCAGCATGCACAATGCATCTAGTTTTGTTTGCCTTGTCTAAGTAGGTTCTATACACGACCATTATGTCCCCGATGAAGACTTGTCCAATTCAATGGTTTTTCAAGCCTTCTATCGATAATATATTGGGTGTTATAAGTTTAGACATGGTGACATTTTTTGAACAAAAAAAGTAATGTGAATGGCAGCCTGTATGATTTTTTTGTTTTTTGTTTTGTTTTTGGCATAAATGTACAAGTAGATGCACAATTTGGATGAAGTATGCAGGTTAGAGTTTTGTAACCATACCTCTTAGTCTGCAGAGCTTGCACTATGTTGGGCGTTTCACTTGCGCTCATCAATACTTCTTGTGAACTGCAAAGAATGTGTTGTAGATGACATCAACATATTTATCATGGCATAGATGAATACATAACTCAGGATATTTGTTTGGTAAACATAGCAAGAGAACATTGTATGAATATTTACCTTCAGAATTGTCATTCTGTTGATGTTTGCGATGATTGACTACTCATGCCCATGTCACTTGTCCAACTTTTTCTGATGCAAGCATGTGAAACATGAACATCAGAACAAATAAATAAGCATATGCATTGTATATTGTTCATGATTGTTCTGGATGTCACATACAAGATTGAAGGGGATGGAGTGTGAAATAGGGTGTCAAGGGATACTCATGAAACTTGAGGACCCGACGGTCAAATTGTATGTCTAAGAAATTTTGAGTGCAAACATGTGTAACATGGAACATGGCATGATGGGGGAGTTCGAAGGTCAATCTGTATATCATGGAACTCTGGGAGCTGTTTGTAGTTCACATAACAATAGAAGCACAATCTTGAGCCCGCCAGCCTAGGGGTCTGACTGTCAATTTGTATATCGCGAAACTTCAGGTGTTGTTTGCAGGACATGGAACAATAGAAGCACAATTTTGAGCTTGCCAGCCTGGGATCCCGTGAGCCAAAAAGTGGCTAAGTATGGAATGAGGAAGCGGTCAGTCAAACTCGTGATATAGAAGCATGAGTAGAAATGTGAACCCGTGAGTCTGCCAACCCGCACACCTAGACATTTTTAGAAAAATGACTAAGTAAAGCAACCATAAAGGGAAAGTAGAGGAGAAAAAGAAAGGGGAATTTGGTTAAGTATAGAAGAGGGAAAAAATGGATAATAGATAGTGGGAAAATAGAAAAGGGGAGGGAAATTTTCAGAAGCAGGAAGTCTCAACAAAGGCCCATTGTTGCCAAATCATCGTTTTCTAGTCCAATATTTTATCCACCTACTCATTTTGTGTGTTTGATTTACTATCACTATTCGTATACCTTTTTCAAAGATTTTACTTCAGCTTCCTTTTTTGTGGCATATAAGATTGCATCCTCTTGTCCAACTAATATGTTTCTTTCAATGTAGCAATGCAGAAAATACAATGGACATGAAGGTAAGTTGGTATGTAGAAAGACATGTAAAGAAAGAAACACAGTTCTATTTATTTCAATGTAGTAGCACAGAAAATATAGTTGACATGAAGATAAGTTATTATGTAGGAAGATATGTAGTATCTACATACAATAAATTAGGTGCAAAGCAGTAGAATAAATATATAGACAATAAATGAAATACAAAACAATGGAATATGAAATAAGAGTAGAAGCATACACCTTTGTATCTCATTTTCTACATTTGTGGTTAAGAGTCGTTCGTCTTCTCCAGTTATTTTATTTGTTTTAATGTGGGAACACACAAAATACAATGAACATGAATGTAAGTTGGTATGTAAGGGAAAACAAGTAATATGTACATACAGTAAATGAGAATCAAATGAATAGAATACAAGATAGAGTTAGAAGCATGAACCTTTATTTTTCTTGATCCATGGTTGTGGTTATATAGAATTTTTCTTGGCCAAAATATATTACAAGCCAGAAAATATTAAGAAGTTGGATGATCCTAGCCGAATGATTTGGTTTTGTGCAACAAAGTATCCATATATGCTTTGAGACATGGAAGTATGATTTTGTAATATGTTTGATGTATATTTCATAATTCAAGTACAAGAAAAATTGTGTCATGGTCAGACCATTATGTGTATAAGATAAAGAGGGTGTATTGTGATATGGAAACATTTGACCATACATGGTCAATAAGTGTGTTTTGTACATGTTTTATCTTAACCAAAAGAAAGCGGAGATTGTAATTGCACATGTAGTTTTCCAATTATTTTGTTATGGCACTATTTTGTAGCATATCAACACTAAAGTCTCATTTGAAAAAACATTCATTATGTTGGCAATGTTGCACACAAAGCGGCATAGAGATTGAATATTGCAATTTGCAATCCACGGAAAATTACTCTTGCTAGCACCATCTCAACATATTTTTCTTCTACAAGAACATTTTGCAAAGGCATGTAGGTACTCATTCCCATATGGTGGGAAGGCTAAAGAATTTCCTTATTCAATTGAGGTGTTAGATCTCCACTTTGTCACATAAGGTAAAGGACCGAGATTTTTAATGTCAGAGAAAATGAAAGCCGGAGTTGTGCACACACCATTTGCATACATATGGTTCAGATTTTGGAGAAAAAATTGGAACAAAATTTAAGAGCAGGAGGGAAAGATATGCCAACCTCTATGGAAATTCTGCAGCATAGGAGTGATGAATAAATACCTAAACATTCTTATTTGCAAACTATAAATAGAAAACAATAAAGAATGAATACGAATGAAACTATGGTATTAAAACTTACTCGTCAATGATGAATGACAGAACCACAGGTCCAATTGCGAGTGCAAGATTTCAACCCTGCAGAGTGCAATAACAGGTCCTAGAACTACCAAGGATTTCCATTCCAGGTCCTGGAACTTTTTTCTTTATAACTTACTGAAATATCCAACTGACAAAGATGGATAATGATTGGCAATGGTGTACAATTTTGTTGCACCTTAGTTACCGTTGTATCGTACCTAGCCCTTCTACACCTACCTGATTTTTTTTTCTACAAGAACATCTTGCAAGGACAACAAGATTGACATCATCTTTTTCATGTGAAAGACACGGGTTTGATTCCTGTATGGGATAGGTAAGTACTCATTCCTTGCCGAGCTGGGAATATCATTGAGGGAAAGGTGTGAAGGCTAAATAATTCCTTATTCAATTGAGGCGTTAGATTTCCACTTCGTCACATATGAAAAAGGACTGAGATTTGTAATGCTATAAAAAATGACAACCGGAGTTGTGCAGACGACATTGGCATGCACATGGTGTAGAGCCCAGGGAAAAAATTGGAGGAAAATTTAAGAGCATGAGAAAAAGATATGCCAACCTCCATGGAAAGTCTGCAGGATAAGAATGATGAATAAATACTTAAACATTCTTACTCGCAAACTGCAAACAATAAGAAATAAACAACAAATATGAATGAAACTATGGTATTGAACCTTACTCATCAATGATGAACGACATAATCGCAGGCCCAATTGTAGGTGCAGGACTTGAACACTGCAAATTGAAAAAAATAACTCCAACCGCCGGTGCATGACCCCAACCTTGCAAAGTTGAAGCAAACAAAAACCAGAAGCAATCAACAAACCAGTGAGCAAGCACGAACAGGTCCAACTGCAGGCGCAAGACCTCAACCCTGCAAAATTGAACCAAACAACAAGAAGCAACAACCAACGAACCAACGAATTAGTGAACAAGCAATAACCAATGAACCAGTAAAGAATATGTGTATCTTCAATGATGACTAAATTGTATTCCAAGCATAGAATAAATATGAAACATATGATAGCTATGTGAGTGGCGATGGACAACAATATTGTCCAAATTCACTGCAACATTGTATGGAAAAATTGAGGAAAAATGTACTGTGACAGGCCTATTTAAGTAAACATTTAAGAAAATACTTAAAGAAAACTATAAACAACAAACAACAAACAACAAACAACAAATACAACTATGGTATTGAAACTTACTCGTCAATGATGAACGACAAAATCGCAGGTCCAATTGTGGGTGCAGGACTTGAACCCCGCAAAGTGAAAAAACAACTCCAACTACAGGTGTAGGACCCCAACCTTGCAAAGTTGAAGCAAAAAAAATCAAGCAGCAAGCAACAAACCAGTGAGAAAACACCAACATGTCCAATTGTAGGTGCAAGACCTCAACCTTGCAAAGCTGAACCAAACAACAACAAGCAACAACCGACGAACCAACGAACCAATGAACAAGCAACAACCGGTGAACCAGTAAAGAATATATGTGTCTTCAATGATGACTAAATTACATTCCAAGCATAGAATAAATATGAAACATATGATGGCTATGCGAGTGGCGGTGGACAACAATATTGTCCAAATTCACTACAACATTGTATGGAAAAATTCGAGGAAAAATGTATTGTGACATGCCTATTTAAGAAAACATTTAAGGTTGTCAGGCCTGTTTAAGGGCTTCGCTCTATGTAAACATTTAAGTTGTTGGGCCTATTCAAGTACCTCAATAAGAGTGTCAATTCTCAAAACTTTTGGTATGTAAACATTTTAATACAAATTAATAAAAAAGAGCGTCGATGCTCAAAACTTTCGGTTTGTAAACATTTCAATAAAAAGGACTAATAAAAAAAATTAAAAAAAGAGCGTCGATGCTCAAAACTTTGGATATCTAAACATTTAAAACATTGGGAATAGCGAAGCTGGCAATAAGACTTCGAATCTATTCTCCAATGAGATGATGGCATATAAGGTTTTTTTTATTATATAAAAAATAATGTTTTTAGTTCTCTAGTTCGAACAATAGAGATTATGCAAAAATTTATAGTCAAAGGACATACTAATATGAAGTCAACAAATTATTGATTGCTATAGTCCCTCTATGCCTTCGACGAGGACTAATAAGAATTAAAATGAAATTTTAAATTTTCAAAGAAGTTAATGAAAAATTTAAAAGTGTTATTTAATTCTTAAGGAAAAAAAAAGGTATATAAGCTTCATAATTAAGGTATTATTTATCATAAAATTTTGACGAAAACAGATTGGGTCTAATAATAAGGAAGAGGGGAGATTTCCTAAAACTTTTTTTTTTTTTTTTTTGTGTTATTTAGAATCAAATGAACACTTGCAGTAAAGGATTTTATTATCTTTATCGCTCCTACTCAAAATAATAATCATGTTAGTACTAAATGTGCTAACCAATTAGTGATTCCTAAGTCAAATATAATTTAAATGATAGATTCAAGGGTTGAAAAACAATATGACATAAACAATTTACAACTAAGCATTGGAGACTATACTTTTGTATTGCAATTCACCATTAAATCTTTATTTTGTGATGATAGTGACATAAATCTAGGTTCAACCTAGATGGAAGCACTAGGGTCTTTCATCTTAAACACAAAGAAGAATTTTTTGATATTTTTCTATAAGAAGAAAAAGATAACATTACAGGACACTACATCGGAGCCATATTCAGTAACACAAGAATACCTTAAAGATATCTCAAAAATTATCCTCCAGGATAGTAAGAAGATAGTACAAAAAAAACAAAAGGAATTTGACAAAGTTAACACCGATAAAAACGAAGAAATATCTCGCCTCAAGAATCATAGTCATAACTTGATGTCCCAAATTAAGAAGTTTAAAGGTGAGAAGAAATCACAACAAGTAACGTTAAAGCAACTGACTAGCAAGAAATTGCTAATCGATAAAGAAACAATGACTGATCCCATCGAAATAAAGAAGTCATCAGCTGTAAAAGTCCAAGTTGCAGAGAAAGGAACATAGACAAGTCTAGTTGAAGTTAGGACAATGTTAGATGTTAGAGTACAAATGATGGAAACTCCGAGTGTGCTTACTAATATAAGCTCATCAATTAACAAAACAATATCAATGCAGGAAGAAAATAAAATTTTGAAATTAAATCAAGAAAATGCTTCAGGCATGATAAGGAACATCATGCTACAAGAACTTGTTATCGACATCCAAATCATAAGAGTAGATAACTTAGCCAATCATAGTATCAATATCACTCAGGACAAAAACAACCAACTTATCTTTTGAAAAATATTAATACCAGTGCAAGTAAGTCTCATGATAACAATTCATCGTGGAAATGAAACCTTATGCAAAATATTGAATTAGGATGGTCAAATCCTTTTACAGTTCAACAATTCCGCTCAACACTTAGATGTTCATACAATCTCGTATCATCAACCATATATTATCAAGAACCAAGAACCAAACAAAGACATTACCACCCAGAGCAAGATGTAAGACCTTTCCATCAATGTGCTTTGAGTCCAAAACATTTTTCAAGGGGAAGGTAATATTATGAACATAAATAGATATAGATAAATATTAACAATAATTAATAATCAAATAACTAATATGTAATGAAGAGACACCTTCCATATGAAAGATCATGTCTCCTAGGAAAGGGAACCCCTGCATGGGTATATATATGGCCCTTATTCTCAATTGTAACCATCTCATATTCATCCTCAAGTGTGTGTGTGTGTGTTGTTGTCCACATGGATTTCTACATTGTTTATCAGGTATTTTGGATACCTAATTGGTGAGCCAGATTTGGTTGTCACACCACCATTTTTTCATCCCATGATTTTATGCACTTCACTATGGGTTTTCCTATCTTATCGGCATCAAGCAAGCATGGAACACTATTATGTAGCAGGAAGGTGGTCTTCTTTGTCGAGAGTCATGGGAAGTAATGATTTTCTACCCCAATCAACCCATCGACTACTTTTATGTGCTATGATTTCCAGGTTTTGATACAGCATCACCAATCACCCCTTGCATTGGATTGAAAGTGCTAAAGGTCCACTGATGCAAACCTATCTCCATCTCTAGTTTGCACTAACTAAGAGCCCAAAATGTCTCATAAATTGGACAATTTAAGTTTTTTTTCATGATTTTATCAAAAAATTACCAATGGAATTAGAATTTTGGGGGAGTTTTGAAATACTTTCTTGTCCAATCCCCATTCCTACATCAAAGCTTTAGTCTTTGCAACTATTAGTCATTTGGCCCAATTTTAATGTTGGAGATATTGGTTATTTCTTCCAATTTGATATCTCCATAAAGTGAATACAAGAGAAATCCCATGGGAATTACAACCACATATCTCTTCTCTCCTTGAAAAATCTCAAAGGGAAAGTACATGTAGATTATATTGTATTGTTGTAGCATTAATGTGTGCATGTACAATTCTATTGTTTCTAAATGATTTTAGTATTGTTTGAAATCGGGATAATTATATTATGCAATCATTTAAATACATATTCTATTCCATTGGAAACGATTGTAATGATTTGATTTTCCAATGCATAGCCAATTAACTATCTATAGTATTGATCGCACACAAGGCCTCCAAATAAAACTCAATTTTGTTAACGAAGGGTGAATTTGAAAACAAAAATTTGAGTTGTACAATTCATATATCCTTAAAAGTTCACTGCATTAAATTAGTATCTATACCTTAGAACTAAGAGTAAGGTTTTGTTAAACGACCTAAAAAAATCTTACAAAATGGAAGCTAACATTTCAAATAGTTAATAACATTAGAAAAGACATATTATCTTACATTGCTTTGAACCCTCGTTGCTTATTGTTTCTAGATGATTTCAATGTTGTTTCAAATCGAGGTAATTTTATTATGAAATCATTTAAATATATATTGTATTCCATTAGAACCATTGTAATGGTTTGATTTCCTAATGCTCAACCAATTAACTGTCTTGAGTGTTAATGACACACAAGGCCTCTAAATAAAACTCAATTTTGTTAACAGAGACTGAATCTGAAAACAAAATTTTAAGTTTTACAATTCATATATCCTTAAAAATTCAATACATTAAATTAAGATCCATATCTTAGAACTACGAATAAGGTGTTGTTAAACAACCTACAACCTAAAAATCTTGCAAAATAGAAACTAACATTTTAAATAGTTAATAACATTAGAAAAGTCATATTATCTCACATTGCTTTGAACCCTCGATGCTTATTGTTTCTAGATTATTTCAGTATTATTTCAAGTTGAGATGATTATATTATGAAATCATTTAAATATATATTCTATTTTATTGGAAACCATTGTAATGGTTTGATTTCCTAATGCTTAACTAATTAAGTGTCTCAAGTGTTGATCACACACAAGGCCTCTGAATAAAACCCAATTTTATTAAAAAACAAAATTTTAAGCTATAAAATTCATATATCCTTAAAAATTCAATACATTAAATTAAGATCTATACCTTAGAACTAAAAATAAAATTTTGTAAAATAATATAAAAATTCTTACATAATAGAAATTAATATTTTAAATTGTTAATAGAAAAGTTATATTATCTTTCATTCCTTAAATCAAGTGATTGGTTTTCTTTTCACTAATTGTAAACATCAATGAAAACAACTTCAATCATCGCTCATTTTCTTAAAATTGTGAAACATCTCCAAGTTATTATGTGATGATATGAGAGAAGGTGCTAACATAATTATCAAACCATGTCCTCATGTAACCTCTAACAAATATTTCTCTTTTAGAATCATTGTTTTACTAGTCCTTGCCATAGGCATAGAGGGACTATAGTGATTGATAATTCATTGACTACATATTAGTTTGTCCTTTGACCAAAAATATTTGCATAATATCTATTGTTGGAGCTAGGGAACTAAAAACATAGATTTTTATATAATAATAAGTACCATATATGTACTAATCTGATTGGATAAGAGATTGGAGGTCTTATTGCCATCTTCGCTATTCCCAATGCTTTATATGGTAATATGTCCAAACTTTTTTTATCGTATACAATATTTTTGAATCATATATTTTTCCTATGTATTGCTTGAAGGTGGATTAATGCTAGCATTAGTTCGAATGTTTGTATTAGCATTTTTTGCTAGCTTAATATATTGAATCATATATTTTTCCTATGTATTGCTTGAAGGTGGATTAATGCTAGCATTAGTTCGAATGTTTGTCTTAGCATTTTCTGCTAGCTGAATATATCCGTAAGTTTTTATTTTTACTGATCATATTGAAATGTTTAGATATCCAACCTTTATAGTGATCGAGAATTCCAAAGTTTATAACGTCCTTGCTGCATGTATTTGTATTGAAATGTATTGACACTTTTTTTGAGGTGCTTGAATATGCATGACAACTTAAATGTTTACATGACGCGAGTTCCTCCAACAAGCCTGGTAGCTTAAATGTTTGCATACTGCGAGGTCCTTAGACAACCTGACAACCTTAAATGTTTATCTAAATACGCTTCTCGGAGTACATTTTTCCTCGAAATTTTCCATACAATGTTGCAGTGATTTTGCACAATATTGTTGTCCATCGCCAATTGAATATGCATTGTATGTTTCATCCTTCTTCTAGCTTTGGAATGCAATTTCGTCATCGTTGAAGCTACATACATTGTTTATTGGTTTGGTGACTGCTTCTTCTTTGTTGGTTCGTCTGTTGCTTGTTGTTGTTGTTTGGTTCACAATTCGACCTGCACTTCTGCCTTTCATCGTTTCAGAGTAAGTTTCCATGCCATAGTTTCATTTTCTATTTCTTGTTTGTTGTTCAGTGTTTGCAGTTTGGAAGTAAGTATGTTTGCTTATTTCTACTGGCATGCTCATCATATGTTTCCGTTTCCTTCTGTGCTTTGGCTGCAGTTTCATAATCATTGGAGATACATATGTTGTTTACTGGTTCGGTGGTTGTTGCTTGTTCGCTGGTTCGTTGGTTCGTGGGTTGCTAGTTGTGTTTGTTTAGCTTGGGTTTACGCTTTGGGGCCCTAGGGTTGCAGTTGGGCCTGTTTGTGATTTCATGCTGGTTTGGTGCTTTCTGTTTTCTTTTGTTTGATTCGTCTTTGCAAGGTTGGGGTCCTGCGTCGGTAGTTGGAGTTGTTTTTTTTTTTTTGGATTATTATTGTTTTTTGGGCGCTTTACGGTCTTCGACCCCTACACCCACGAGTCGACATGCAGTTGTGTTATTTTCCTTGTATGGCGAGGTCGATATCTGTTTCGCTGTGAGTTTTTGCTAGTGCTTTAGTGCTGGCATGAAAGAAAATAGTTGCATGAAAAATAGTTCGAGAAGTGCATGTGAAATTGCAATATTTGCTGCTTTTTGTTAAAATAAACATATGCAGGTTGCATTTATAAACCATGTATGGTAAAATGTGCCCATATGACAATACATGTTATTTATCCTCTACACAGACTAGTGTGCCCACGATACAATTTGTCTTGTACTTGAGATATGATATGTACAACAAATATTCTGCAAATTTATATTTCCATGTCTGGAAGCATATCTGGGTAGTTTGACATGGAAAACCAAAAATATTGTATCATGGGAACAACAGTTTGTGTAGAGGATAAAGAACATGTATTTCGATCGGTGGAAGCATATCTGGATACTTTTCCATGGAAAACCATAAATCGTTTAGCTACGGCCTTGCAATTTCATAATATTTTGTGGCTTTAATATATTTTGGGCACGGAAAAAAAAATACACATTTACAACTATGGATGGAGAAGCGCAAAGGTTCATGTTTCTTCCTATCTTTTACACTGTTCATTGAGTCTCTTTTACTGTATGTACATATTACTTGCTCTCCGGTGCATACCAACTTCCATTCATGTTCATTGTATTTTGTGCGTCCCCACATTCAAACAAACATAATAGCTGGAGAAAACGACGGAGTCTTGACATCATCGATTGAAGAGGATATAGAAAGGTGCATGCTTGTACTATTATTTCATATTGCGTTGTTTTGTATTTCATTTATTATCTGTATATGTGTTCACCTAGTTTATTGTATGTATATGTTGCGTACCTTCCTACATGATAAATTATCTTCCTTACATGCCTTCCTGCATACTAACCTACTTCATGTCCATTGTGTTTTTGTTGCATTGCTACATTTAAACAAATAGAATGGCTGGAGAGGACGATGAACTCTTTGACATGAATGTAGCCGAGGAATTACAGAAGTGGATACCTATACTCTTCTTTCATATTCCAATGTTCATTTTTTCATTTGCTGTCTGTATATTTGTTGTGCTTGTTTTGCTGCTTTGCACCTTTTTTTTATTTTTAATTTTTTCCCTTATTTTCTTCCTTCAAATATAATATATTCTGCGTATTCTGCTTGCTGTTACATTGGAATAATTAGACCTGTTTCTCTTTCTTTTACATGTCCGTCTTCATACTAACTTGCCTTCATGTCCATTGCATATTCGACGTTGCTACCTTGGAAGAAACAAGTTGGTTGGACAGGAAGATGAATTGTTTTGTGCAACAACAAAGGGTTTTGTGGTACAATATTCTAAAAGGTATACCAATTGTGCTGGTAAATTAAATATACAAACCGGGTGGGGGCATATAATATTAGACTTGAAAACGATGGCTTGGAAACAATGGGCCTTTCTGCCCTCCCTATTTCTACTTTTTCCATTTTCTATTATCCCTTTTGTTTTCTAATTGATCTTCTTAGTGGTCTTTCTGAAAATGTCTTGGTGCGCCAGTTGGCGGACTAATGATTTCACATCTATGGTTGTGCTTCTACCTTATTACATACTTACCCACTTTGTCAATTGCGGGTGCCGGGATGGTGGGTTCAAGATTTCTCCCCTGGCTTCCATGGGGGTCCGCAATATACAGATTGGCTGTGGTGCCCTGCCCTCATGCCCTGTTTACTGTTACACATTTTTCTTGTTAAAAAAATCAGATGCATACAATTTTATGCTTATTTAGTCCTTCTGATGGAAAGTATACAATGCATATGCTTGTTTAGTCATGATGTTCATCTGCACATGCTTGCATCAGAAAAAGTTGGACCAGTGACATGGCCATGAGCAGTCAGTCATCCCAGACATCAGCAGACCGACAAGGCCAAAGGTAAAGATGAATACTCTATGCTCTTAGTATGTTTACCAAACAAATATCCTCGACTATTTATTCATCTATGGCATGGTGAATATGCTGATGTCATCTGCAATACATGGTTTGCAGTTCACAAGAAGTATCAACAAGTAAAAGCAAGACACTGAACATAGCGCATGTTCCGCAGACTAAGAGGCGTGGTCGCAAAACTCTGGCTCCATAGTTCATTGAAGCTATGAGTGTACTTGTAGATTTATTCCATTGAAAGATGAATACAAAAAAAAAAAATGCACACTACCATTCACTTTAGTTTTCCTGTTAAAAAATTGTCACCAGGTCTAGAGTTGTAACACCCAAAGTACTATCAATAAAGGGATTGAACAACTGCTAAACTGGACAAGTGTTCACCGGGGACATTATGGTCGTCTATAGAACCTACTTGGACAAGGAAAACAAAACTAGATCCATTATGCGTTCTAACATGACAGACAAGGAGGCCATGATGACAGTCACACTGACTATTCCTACACAACTTGTACACAAACATGCATAAAAGATATTGCCGGGTAATGGGATATCCATTAAAATTTTGAATATATTTCCCAAAATAGTATATGACCGTGGTGATTGTGATTAGATTATTTTGCTCAACGAAACAAGTATTATGGAAAAAATTCCCGATGTTTGTTCAGAATATCATTTCATCCCAGACGTGACTATCAACCAGCTTGCACAGAGCAGTGATATTTACCCAATCAGAACCATTGGCACAGTTGTCACACTAGCGAGAAAAATTCAATCACAACACATTCTCCATATAAAGTATGGAGAGTCGGACAACAACAAGGCAATGGTACTGCTTTCCATATCCAGTTTTGTCCTTTACTTTCGCATGTGCATGTATCTTGGGTAAGTTACACAAATATTACACTATTCCATGTTGCAACTGCAATTGTTCGATACCTATTCAAATTTGTTTTTGTCAATGGAGGAACAATTACATAAAGGGCAAATTCCACTTATGCTCTTAAAAAATATAACAATGAAAAGGGATGTTAGAGAAAGGATCTTTTGGAAAACCCAGACAATGTTTGTAACAGAGTTGCGAGCATATATAGTACATGATCTAAAGAAACTAGCTAGATCTACAACCGTTGTGCGTATACATCCACAAAATCATCCTCACTTTTCTTATAAAAATAACCTTCACCAAATTTATGCGGCTTGTTTTATTTTATTTTTTATTTTTTTTNGGGGGGGTGTAGTTGTGTATTATATTGTTCAATGTATTAATTCCTATGCTCGTGTTCCCAGGTTGAAGGTGTTTTAGTTGCAACGAATGCATATTCGACCCCCTTTGAACCTGTATGTGCGAAATGCAACTCTCCTGCTTCTGCCTCCACTTTGATAAGTGATGATATGATTGATTGTCTGTGATGCAGTGAAAAATGTCCATATATATATGGAAATTGCCTCAATGCTGCCATCCGAACCGTGGGCAACACAATCATGCATTGTACGATTAGGAAACCTTTGTTACAAAATGTGCTTCCTAAGTTGGCAGAATTGTCATATGAAACATATCTATAGAAAAAGGCAAGCGGTGTCTACATGCTGCACGACTTTTGGATACACAACAAATTTACCTTAAATGAGGACAATGGAATTTTGCATATCGGCTGAAGAAGGGGAAAAAAAATATCAAACTTTGGTAGGAAACGAAAATACCTCATGTGTTTGTGTAATATTTCTTCAACATCCAGATGAATGTTCGTCGGGCTCGACTACTTGGGATTGCATGCGCATAAGATTGTTCGGTCCAAAAATGGGAAGCATGGAAACAAACCCCATATATCCCATGGCCCTTGTTATTTTCTACTAGGAACATATAACGGATGTAAGAGAAAACGAATGTCGCGACGCATTTTCTTTGTATATCAAATTGTTTGATGCAAAGGTTGATGCGTCCTGCTCTATGGAACCTTGTGGGAACTTGCTTGCGACCTGTTTGGAGTTTAGTTGGTTCTTGGTTGTATGCTTCGTCTGTCAATTTGTATATCACGGAACTCCAAGTGTTGTTTGGAGGAAACGAAACAATAGAATTGCAATTTTTTAGCTAGCGAGCCCACAAATCCGCCTGATAATTTCTATGGCGCTGTGATGCAAATGTAGTATGTGGCTTGTTTTAGCATTTTTCCTTGATCGGTGAACTTGGTAAAATTAATCCCCTGTAATAATTTGAAATCAATGAATATATACTGTGCGAAGTCCAATTGTACTATCATATCAACAAGAGGCCCTTAAAGTTAAAATTGGTCATTGTTATGCTTGCGGTGATAGAATTTTAAAAAACTTTGTTTTGTTTCCTTCATTTTTAAAAAAATAAGCGATTTAACATCCTTTGATAATTTTATGTAATTAAATTGTACAATATCAATATTTAATATTAATAATTTAGTATTTGAAAATAATGTTTTTAGATAAAGTTAGATAGGATGACCATCCGTAAACAATCACAATCTTGAGCCCACCAGTCCTGGAGTCCGTTTGTCAATTTGTATGTTGCGAAACTCCGAGTGTTGTTTGGAGGACACAGAACAATAGAAGTGCAATGTTGAGCCAGATAGCCCGCAAGTCCGCCTATAAATTTGTATATAGAGGAACTCTGGGTTCTATTTGTAGGACATCGAACAATAGAGGCTCAATTTTGAGCCCGCCGGCCCGAGAACCCGCGATCCAAAAAGTGGCTAAGTATGGAATGAAGGATCCATACATGCTCTATAAAATCTCATCTCCATACTTTATAAAAGTACATATTTAGTATGTATTGCTCATTTCTCGGAAAATTTCTAGGTGTGGAAGTTGGCGGATGCACGTGTTCATATTTCCACTTACTTTTATATCACCAGCCCGACCGACCGCTTCCCCGTTTCAAATTGTACAAACTTTTTTGTCTAATTAAATTGTACAATATCAATATTTAATATTGATAATTTAGTATTGAAAATAATGTTTTTAGATAATGTTAGATAGTTGATAGGGATTACCATTCGTAAACAATGGAAATCTTGAGCCCGCCAGCCCTGGAGTCCATCTGTCAATTTGTATATCGCGGAACTCCGAGTGCTTTTTGGAGGACACAGAACAATAAAAGTGCAATGTTGAGCCAGCCAACCTGCAGGTCCGCTTGTAAATTTGTATATCGTGGAATTCTGGGTGCTATTTGTAGGGCACAGAACAATAGAGGCCCAATTTTGAGCCCACTAGCTTGAGAACCCACGTTTCAAAAAGTGGCTAAGTATGGAATGCAAGATCCATACATGCTCTATAAAATCTCATGTCCATACTTTATAGTACATATTTAGTATGTATTACTCAATAAATGGATCCTCTTGGTACGAAAGTTGGCAGATTCACACCTTAAGATTTCACTTACTTTTATAACACCAGTCTGACCGATCGCTCCCCTATTTCATATTGTACAAACTTTTTGGGTCGCGTTTTTTCCGAATAGGTGAATTACCAGATAGGTGGGTTCAATATTGATAATTTATGTAATTAAATTGTACAATATCAATATTTAATATTAACAATTTAGTATTTGAAAATCATGTTTTTTGATAATGTCAGATAGTTGATAGGGATGCCCATCTGTAAACAATGGAAATATTCAGCCCGCTAGTCTTGGAGTTAGTCTGTCAATTTATCTATCGCGGAAGTCCGACTGCTGCTTGGAGGACACATAACAATAGAAGTGCAATGTTGAGCCAACCAACCCACAAGTCTGCTTGTCAATTTGTATATCGCAGAAATTTGGGTGCTGTTTGTAGGGAACAAAACAATAGAGGCCAAACTTTGAGCCCGCCAACCCAAGAATCCACGATTCAAAAAGTGGCTAGGTATGGAATGAAGAATCCATACATGCTCTATAAAATATCATGTCTAGAGTTTATAAAAGTACATATTTAGTATGTATTACTCATTTCCTCCGAGTGCCGTTTGGAAGACATGAACCAATAGAAGTGCAATGTTGAGCCAACAAATCTACAAGTTCGCCTGCCAATTTGTATATCGTGGAACTCTGGGTGTTATTTTTAGGACACATAGAAATAGAGGCCCAATTTGGAGCCTGCCAGACCGAGAACCCGCGATCCAAAAAGTGGCCAAGTATGGAATGCGATATCCGTACATGCTCTATAAAAATCTCATGTCCATACTTTATAAGAGTACATACTTAGTATGTATTACTCATTTTTAAGAAAATTTCTATGTACGGAAGTTGGTGGATTCACGTCTTCAAATTTCAGTTACTTTTATATCACCAGCTTGACCGACCGCTTCCCCGTTTCATATTGTAATAAAGGAATATAAACTAGGCCAATTCCAATTGTGCTATCACATCAACACGAGGCCCTTAAAATTCAAACAACCCGCAAGTCCGCTTGTCAATTTGTATATCACAAAACTCTGGGTGCTATTTGTAGGGAACGAAACAACATAGGCCCAATTTTGAGCCCGCCAGCCTGAGAACTCGCGATCCAAAAAGTGGCTAAGTATGGAATGAGGGATCCGTACATGCTCTATAAAATATCATGGCCATACTTTATAAAATTACATATTTAGTAAAGATTACTCGTTTCTTGGGAAAATTTCTAGGTGCCGAACTTGATTGATACATGTGTTCAGATTTCCACCCACTTTTATATCACCAGCCCAACCAACCTCTTCCCCGTTTCATATTATACAAAAATTTTGGAACACAAGTTTCCGAATACGCGGGTTTTCCTTTTAAATAAGATATTTAACATCCTTTAATAATTTTATGTAATTAAATTGTACAATATCAATATTTAATATTAATACTCTAGTATTTAAAATATTTTTTTTTAGGTAGTGTTATATAGTTGATAGGGATCACCATCCATAAACAATCGCAATCTTGAGCCCGCTAGCCCTGGAGTCTGTCTGTCGATTTGTATATGGCAGAACTCCGAGTGTTGTTTGAAGGACACGAAAAAATAGAAATGCAATGTTGAGCCAGCCAACCCACAAGTCCTCCTGTCAATTTGTATATCGCAGAACTCTTGGGTGCTATTTGTAGGACACTGAACAATAGAGGCCCAATTTTGAGCCCGCCAGCCCGAGAACCCGCGATCCAAAAAGTGGCTAAGTATGGGATGCGGGATCAATACATGCTCTATAAAATCTCATGTCCATACTTTCTAAAAGTACATATTATGTATTGCTCATTTTTTCGAAAAATTTCTTGGTGCGAAAGTTGGCGGATTCACGTCTTCAGATTTCACTTACTTTTATATCACCAGCTCGACCGACCGCTTCTCTATTTCATATTGTACAAACCTTTTTGTCTAATTAAATGGTACAATATCAATATTTAATATTAAAAATTTAGTATTGAAAATAATGTTTTTAGATAATGTTAAATAGTTGATAGGGATTACCATCCATAAACAATCGCAATCTTGAGGCCGTCAACCCTGGAGTTTGTTTGTCAATTTGTATATCGCGGAACTCTGAGTGCTGTTTGTATGACATGAAACAATAGGAGTGCAATGTTGACCCAGCTAGCCCACAGGTCTGCTTGTCAATTTGTATATCGCGGAATTCTGGGTGCTATTTGTAGGCCACAGAACAATAGAGGCCCAATTTTGAGCCCGCTAGCTTGAGAACCCGCGATCCAAAAAGTGGCTAAGTATGGAATGCAAGATCTGTACATGCTCTATAAAATCTCATGTTCATACTTTAGTACATATTTAGTGTGTATTACTTGTTTTTCGGAAAATTTCTAGGTGCGAAAGTTGGCGGATTCATGTCTTCAGATTTCACTTACTTTTATATCACTAGCCCGACCGACGACTTCCCCGTTTCATATTGTACACAAATTTTGGCTCATAGTTTTTCGAATAGGCGAGTTACCGGATAGGTGAGTTCAATATTGTGTTTCCATTCTTTTGCTGCCTGCAAACAACACCCTGACTTCCGTGACCCACAAATTAGCAAACACATTGAAATAAAATAATATATACTATGTGAAGTCTAATGGAACAATCATATATAACAAGAGGAAATTAAAATTAAAATTCGTCGTTGTTATACTTGCGGTGAAGCTAACAGTACATAAACTTTACTTAAACATCCAAAAAATGATTGTCTTGTAACTTTTCGATGCTTCTCTTATACAAACAGATCCTGGAAAATATAAACATCGCTCCCTGTATCTATTCCTTGATTGAAGAACCTATTAATATGTTTAATGCACTCCATAGTTACTATTAAGACCGATTCCTGCTTCCGAAAATTGCCATCCACTTTCTCTTTTCTCTCTGCTTTGCCTTTCTTTACTGACTCGTTTTTCATAAAATGTCTAGTTGCGGGATTTGGCAGATTCGCATGTTTAGATTTCCATTGTTACTTTCATATAACCAACCTAGCCGATCTCTTCCCCATTTCATATTGAACAAAATTTTTGAATCGCGAGTTCTTCCACCTGCAACTAGCACTCGAACTTCCACGATTTAAAAATTAGCAAACAAATTCTTCTTCATCTCATATGCTTTCGCTTTCTGCTTACTTAATCCTTTTTTTGAATGGCTCATGCTTTTATATACATAACCCAAAGTTTAGAAATATACAAATTTCCCTCTCGACATTACGCTTCCGTTGTTCCCCTACACACAAACAACACCCGAAATTCCACGACATACAAATTGATGACCGATATATGTCACTGAGATGCAATATGACCATCGACCCTTCACGTCTCCTGGGCATATCTTCTGCCCTTTTTTTTTTGTAACCCACCCGACCGCTATCCATACTTGGGCATTTCTTAGAATATTTCGCGGGTTGGCGGGTGCACGAAATGTACAATGCTTCGTCGCAATTCACCATCACCACTACCTTCGTACTTGTTTCCAGATATGCAATAATTAAGCTTTAATGCTCGTAGTTCATCATGCAGGAACCGTTAAGATTGTCATTAATGTCTGGAAGGCCAGAGAAGATTTGTCATTACTACAAATTAAACCAATATTTGCGGAGTAGTGTGTTATCTTTTCCAAGTATTCATTTCAAATATGATGCAATTTGTTTTTGTGCGCCGACGGGTTGGCGCCTTTAAGAAATCTCTAATTCTTAATCTCTCTTCGCCGTCACCGCGACCTTCACACTTTTTTCTAAATATGCAATTAGTGAGCTTTAATGGTAACAATTCATTCCGTAGGAAGCCTGGAGATTGTGATTGATCAACAAAAGGCTCGAGGAGATATTCCATTGATACGCATTAAACCATAATTTGTGGAGGGTTGTATTATCCCTCCCCAATTTTCATTTCAAACATCATCCGGAGAAAACAAAAATTCTCGTTAACTTGTGGCAGCAGTTCTGTCCAGATACAGTAAACACATTCGGGCACAATGGCCAGAGGTTCCACTATTCCAGGGCATATTCTTACTATTCATCTCCCTCCGCCTAGGAGCAAAAAATGAGATGGTTCCTTGGTACACCAAGAGATATATTTCAAGCCAAAGAATTCCAAGGCAACCCTGCCTACTCAGAGAACCTGCCCAGTTGCATTGATGGCTGGCGCAGAGGTTGATGTCATGGATTCCAAGCTAGAAGAAGATGATATGATGGACGATGATACGACAATGGATGATGGCAATGTAGAGACTATTCCCACTCCTGCGCCCAAGTTGAAATCACCATAATGGCTGGAACTTCTCGGCTCAGTGATGGCAGTCTTGACAACACCAAAAGGAATTTCAGAAAAGAAACCGACACTGAACGCAATAGCTGTTTTGCAGCTCGAAAGTAGCAATTCCAAAGGTCCAAATTAGTCCGTTATGGGTGGAAGAGTTTCACTGTAAAGAAATGATATGTTGATGCTCCCAGAGATATATTTCAATCCAAAACATTATTGACTTGCGAGACTATTATCCTGTTCTCTGGATATGCAATTAAAATCTTTGGGAATCAGGTCCAGAACTCTGACTGGTGCAAGGTATATTTCTACTGGTCATCTTCTTCCACCCAGAATGGACTAATTTGGGCCTCTGAAATTGCACGTGCAACCTGTGTCCCTAAAGTTTTTTCGACTGTGCAGAGGCAGTTTCCAGTTGTGTCCTAACTTTCAGTTAAGGGCTATTCCATTTTCCCTGCAATGTTTTTTCATCTTCTTGGTCACAGGAAGCTTCTAAAAACTATCAATTTTACCACAGGATGATTCATCGAGGAGAAAACTGCAAGGATCCTGCATATTGCAGATCCCGTGCCTGTGATTGTGGAAGATATGTTGAATTTTTTGGTCCGAAGAACTGGGTCCAATTTATAAGGATAAATGTACAATACTCAGTGTTTTTTTTTTTCTTTTCTTTTAAATGGGTTTTCTGTTAATTTTTTTTTCCTTGGAGTCTTCGTTGCTGCTTCTTTTATGGATTTAATGCTTGTTCTCATTGGCATGGTTCGGTGGTCTCGTAGTTCTTCGATATTGTGTTTATTTAGGTTATTTTTTCTAAGATGGAACATCTAACAATTATGTGACAATGTACTGTGTCAATCCACCAGGCTTTTATGTAAACAAAAAATGGATTACACACAGTTTCAAACCAACGTTCAATTTTATTCATAATGCAGATAGAACGTAGAGATACCAATGTACAATGTTGCAACAAAATCATCATTCTTGTTTCTAGACATGCAATTATTAAGTTTTAATGCTAACAACCCATAATGAAAGAAGTTTAATACTTAAGTTAATATGTTACATTCATGGAAGAATGTATCAAGAACACACTTACACCCATACGTTCCAATAAAATCTAATCTTCAACAAAGCATTTGCTGACAATTAGTAGAAAATGAAGTTTAATACTTAAGTTAATATGTTACAGTCATGGAAGAATGTATCAAGAACATACTTACAGGCACAGGTTACAATAAAATCTAATCTTCAACAAAACATTTGCGGACAATTAGTAGAAAATGATGGTTTTGCAACAATGGGGCTTCTTTGAAACCAATTCGCACTTATGAAAACTGCCCTCCGCCTTTCTATTTTCCCACTCTTTTATCCCCAATAGTTTCTCTTCCTGGTTACTTAATCATTTTTTTTTTCTTCTGAAAATGCCTTGCTGCGCGGCTTGGTGGATTCACACGTTTCCACCGAATGCATCCCCTTTCTCTAAATTGGCCCTCTATTGTTCCGTGTCCTACAAGTAGCACCCAAAGTTCCTCGATATACAAATTGACAGGCAGAATTGTGCGCTGGCTAGCTCAACATTGCATTTCTATTTTTTCGTGACCTCCAAACAACATTCAGAGCTCCGCAATATACAAATTGACACACGGGCTCCAAGGCTGGCGGGCTCAATATTGCCATTATTTATGGATGGAAAAGTGATAAAACGAACCATACCACATTTGCGTCACAGAAGCTATATTAAAGGGAAAATCATTTTCTCTATAGTTCCGTGTCCTACAAACAACACCCAGAGTTCCACACTATACAAATTGATAGCCGGACTTGCGGGCTAAAAAAATGACTCAGAGTTCCGCGATATGCAAATTGACAGACGAAGCTTACAACCAAGAACCAAGTAAACTCGCAGATTGTATTCCTAGTAGATGTTTTCTGTGCCCGCCACCTTCGCACTTCTTTCCAAGTATATATCTTGGCAGGAAAATGGGATATCTGTTACATATGTGAATATATTGGCTCTTCTTTTTCGTCTTCTATACTTAGCCAAATATCCGTTTCTCTTTTCCCTGAGCTTTATCTTTCTCGTCACTTATTTGTTTTTAAAAAAATGTCTGGTTTCACATGTGGGTGGACTTGCGGGTTCACGCTTGCACTCGTGCTCTTATATCGTGACACCAACTGACCGCTTCCCCATTCCATACCCAGACACTTCTCTGACCGCAGATTCCCTGTAGGTGGGCTCTAGATTGGACTTCTATTGTTCCATGACCTGCGAACAGTATCGTCACTTCCGTGATATACAAATTTACAACCAGAATCAGATCATACCCTCTTCTGTGGTATACATTTTGCACTGAAAACTTTCGAGAAATACAATTTAACTGTTAGGTCCCCACATCTTCTGTGGAATTATTGTCACCCCATTTTGAAGCCCGTCTGTCTGCTTTCCATACTTCGCCATTTCTTTGAATTTATTTCGCGGATCGTCGGTTTGGCGGGTTCAATAAATATTCAGTTCCTAATCTTTGTTTCCTATGCCCGTGCCCTTTTGCAATTAGTAATTAGCAAATATATATAAGATCTTATTTCTAGGCATGCAATTAACAAGCGTTAATTTCAAACATCATGGAATGTCATTTGCGCGTCGTCAGGTTGGTCCGTTCACAAAAAATTCAATCCTTGCTTCCGAGAATGAGTCCACCCAACCGTTTCCCTATTCCATACTTAGCCACTTTCCCGGAATTCCGCAAATATACAAACCGACCGCTGAACTGCCCCATTATGCTCTCTTCCATTTTACACATTTTGCAGTCAAAAATTCCGATACATAAAATTTGACCGTGGAACACTCGCTTCTCCTGAGTATCCCCGTAACCCTTTTTTGAATCCCATCCGACCTCTTTTCAGACCTTGCCATTCTTTCCTTTCTCTCCCCTGTCTCCGTGACCTTCGCACTCGTCTATACTAAAAGAAAAAAAAATTGTTTATATATATATATATATACATATCTTGTTTCTAAATATGCAATTACTGACATTTAATTCTAGCATCTCATCATGTAGGAACCGTATAGAATGTCATTGATGGGTGAAAGGATCGAGGAGATCTCCTATTAATGTGCATTAAACTAAGATTTGCGAGGGGTTATATTATCCCTTTTGAGTGTTTATTTCAAAATCATGAAATGTCGTTCACACGTCGTCTCCTTGGCACGTTCACGAAACCTCCAATCCTTAATTTCTCTTTGCCGTACATGCCACCTTTACATTTCTAAATATGCAATAAGTAAGCTTTACTGCTAATAGTTCATCATGCACAACCCATACAGATTGTCATTAATTAGTGAAAGGCTTGAGGAGATTTCCCATTCATAAGCATTTAACCAAGATTTAGCGAAGAGTTACATTATTGGCTCTAAGTGTTAATTTCAACCATCGTCTGGAGCAAACCAACGTTCTCATAAACCTATGGCATCAGCTCGACAACAATTCTGTGGAGATACAGTGAACATCTTCGAGCACGAGGACCAGAACTTCCAGTGGTCTAGGGCATATTCTTATTACTCAATCTCTGCCACAGAGAACCAAGTAATTTGGACCTCTGGGATTGCTCATGCAATATGCGTCCCTAAGGTTCTTGACTGTAAGTACCTGGTCTCTTGGTGCGTCATGTTAGCACTCTGTAAATCTGTCCATCTGAATAGACAAATGATAGAGGTAACTATTTGAACCAGCTTTAGAGCTGAGGCACTAGCCTACTCAACTCAAAGAGGGCTCTCTCGTGTCACTTGACATTTCTTTGATGGACAGTGGCTAGATTTGGTTTGTTTTGGTTTTTTTTTATAAAATTACCGAAGAAACGAAGGTAACATTTGGGCTATGGAGTTAGGAATGAACAATGCATCGACAAATCATGAAAACTATCAAGAGGAAAAGGCTAAATGAGGTGATGAGTTTGAGTTTATATCTGAAATTTGCATGGCATCAGAGGAAAAAGAAACATATAACTACATCAGAGCATATTAAAATGATTTCTGAATTGGTTAAGAAGAAATACACATAGCCTAAATTGCTAAGCCAAGAGCATCGTACGATGCATTTTGGGCTTTTGATTCTCTAATTTAGACAGATGAAAGTGTAGATGAAATAAAAGATCACAGGAATTACATACTATGAAAGAATACATAACTCATATCACAACCAATTAGAATCTTTTCATAAACAGTTCAAAAATCCGCTTCTACATTTGTATATTCATTCTAGCTCCAGAGTTTTACAAAGTATTCCTACTCAGAGGGTAGGCTCCTCTTTTCTCAATGCTTTCTATATCCTCGGGATGATATATATAAAATATTTACTGTGAGATTCAAAATGATTAAACTTCCCCATAATTCTAAAAATAAAGGTCAGTTACAAAGAGTAAAATATTACGACAATTTTCCTACATTACAGGGATCGTTACAAACATGTCTGACATATCTGAGATTTTTCTTTGAACGCCATATGTCCAAAATTTTCTAGAACATACTCATTTCTACTTGAGAATTCATTCCATCTTGGTGATTTCTTCCCTTGGCATGCTCAACCAGACTGGTTGATTTTCGCCAACGTTTCAACCACTTCAGTTTTGATTACCACCTTCTGTCGTTTGCTCCACCTCTTCTTCACCGCTCGCTTGTAGAGTCCATCCATGTGTCCGTTGATGATTAGATCCCTCATGACAGGATTTAGTTTGACCTCTGATTCTGCTTCTGTCGCAGGGTCAGTATGGAATTTGGTCGTTAGAATCTATGCAATCAACCTTTCTTCCTTACTCGCCGATAAACTTTCCATGTTATTTGAAAACCTTGTTTGACTAGATATCATTTGATTGGCCTTGTCCATGTCTTCCAATTTTACAGAGAACACGATTTTTTTTTCTTAAACTCTATAGAAATCCGGAAGTCGGTCCAGTTTGGGATTACTCTACTTATGAATGAGACGATGATTCTCTGGAACAAAATAACACCACCCATATTTTTAAGATTGGTAGTCATCGAGTTCTAATCATGAATTACTGACAGGATTACTTGCAGGTACGTTGGTTTTTCATGCTTTACCAATCTCTTTCGAACGATGAGCCTTTGAGTTAGTTATCCGACGACTTTCACCTGGCATTGCATGAATGTGAAGTACCTGAATGAGTGACATGAGGTGATTTGACTAACAGTCGCCTTCCCCCACATGAATTTCTGATTTGACATATTAGACCACATGACATCGGGGCTTTTGGGAAAATGGTTTTAGGCATACCTCTTTTATCCCTGATGTACTTCTGAGGGTGCCACGTGTCCACGATGAAAACCATAGGAGTTTTCCTCGGCCCGCCTTTGCATAATTAAATTTCGTGCTATTTCGCCGCCCGATATTGGTCTCGACTGTTGATTTGGGCCGCCTCGAAATCTACGGTCCGTTGGATCTTTTCCTTTTGCGCTCCCACTATATTTTTCCACATGCCTTCATATATGTCCTGGGCTTCCAAATCGTGTCATGTCTCTTCATCGCTTTAGTTCTCTGCTAAATTTGAAACTCGGATTTCAAATTGTTATAGTGATAACATAGGCTCCAACTGGGGATGCTATCCTCCCTGTGAGGTAGCAAATAACTATAGACCCAGTGCCTTCTCTGTTGGGATGCTTTCAAAACATGTGCGTGCATCCTGTTACGTCTTGGAGACTGAATGTCAAATCTTAAAACTGGATTTTGCAAACTGCTCTCAATTGGATGTTGAAAAAAAAAAAATGCCGCTAGGATCTAACTGTACATACTACTGAAAATTTAAAACAATTCTTAACCAACAAGATCATTCACATACTCCTACCTACCCTAACTGCTAAAAAGGACTATCAATCAAGTGAAATCGTAATTCCAATGTATCCATGACAACATTCTGTCCACTATTCGTTTTTTTGCATTTGCTTTCTCCAAATCTTCTTTGTTGGTGATTCATTCAAAATTTGACCTATAAGTCCAATTCTTAGAAATTTTAAAGAGCTTGGACTGTTCACTTCCTCCAATAGGATTGCGAATGGATCTTCTAAAATATGCACAAAACAATCATCATGTTTCACTCCTTCCACTGCATTTTTGTTTTCAGGTGATTCAACCTGTTGACTTCTATTTGAAAAACTGAAAGATTTGTTGAGAAGTCTGGTAGTAAGAATTTCTTGAGTCATAAGGAAACCATGGATGGAGAACATCATCTGGTGTAAAAAGACTCGCATTTGATACAAACATTGATTTATTGCAATCTACTATTATTGGTATATTCTGATTGTAAACCTTTTCCATATAATGTGTCTTGCGATCATGAATCATATGAAAGAATGTTTCCTTTTCAGGAGTCAAGACAGAAGAGAAAGCTTCCTCCACAAGTTTTTTTTCCACTTCTTGGAGTCTCCATAGATGAAGTCTCAAAATTTTCATCCATGTCTAGGCCGCTTAGAAATAAGATCACTACGTCATTTTCAAGGGAAGAAAGGCAACCTTGAAATACTTTGTCTTGTCGAGAATATTGTTAAATATCTACATTACTTTTAGGAGAAGGAAAATGACTTTTAACAACAACTTCTAGATCAACTTCTTCTTTAATTTGATGGCTAAGCACAGGTTGCAAATCCGAATTGAAATATCTTTCCAAGTAATGATCATTTAATGCATGTGAGTGTAGTTGGTGTTCCTTAATGATAACAATCTTTTCATGTAAAACAATACTACTGTGAATGCAGTCAGAACTCCTTGTTTTCTCTGGAATCTCATGATTTTATTTTAACCATTCAAAGGAAGAAAAACATAATGGAAAGGTTCTGTTACCTGACTCAAAACCTTCTTCATTTTCTCCAATGTTGTCATAGGTACTTTTTTCAATTTCTTTGGATTGTTGGAGATGCTCATTTTCAGATTTATCTTCGACCAATGATTGCACTTTTGAATTGACAAGATATTCTACAAAACAAGTAATAGGGTCATCAAGCGCACGAGAAGAGTGATGCAATATCTTGTCAATGCGTTTCATTGGTCTAGTGTGATTTCGCATCGACACAAATTCGTTTGCCTCAATAATGATCTCATAATTTTCTTTCAATAACTTAAATGAAGCAAAGCACAAGGGTAGAGAATTCTCTTCCACTGATCCAATACTTTACTCCTTGTAATTTCCACTGTACTTCCGAAAAAGAACTTTTTCAACATCAAAATCATCCTCATATTTGTCGTATACAGGAAAATCAACAACATATCCAATGTCATCTAACAAGAACAAACTGGGAACGTCAACCTGTTTTTCAACAAACTGATTTGTAAACTCATCTTCTTGAGTGTCTACAAATGAATACATAAAATAATCATCCCTTTTCTTATCATGAGATAGATTAGAAGCTAAATCAACACCTCCTCTTTCAAAAAGTGGAATATATTTTTTTACAGAATCATTTGCGTTAAAAATTTCGAGAGGGCATATGCTTTTATCAATTTTCTGTTCACGATTTAAATTAACCGTTTTCTGTTCATATTCATTGTCAGTGTCTTTAGCATCTAACTCCTCATCCCGAATCTGTTCATATGCTTGAATATTGTGCTGAATCTCCTAAGCATCATTAAACATTTGCTGTAAGGACTCATATCTCCTTTCCATTAGAACAAAAGAAAAATTTGGATGAAGAGTTGTTGTATAATGGAGCATGGCAACAACTTCAGTGGGTTGAATTTCTTTGGGAAAATTGTAATAAATACTAGAAAATATTCTACCGGATATAGAAATAGTTTCATTGCTTTGTATTTTCAAGGCATAGAACTCTGTAAGTTGTAGATCTAAAGATTTTCTCTTGCCCCAAAAGTTAAAAAAAACATTCTTCAACTCCTCCCATGAGCTAATTGTCTCCGGATACAAATGTTTGAACCAGTCTTTGGTGTCCCCTTTCAAGGATTGAGAGAAGGCCCTCATACATACATCATCATGGTCAATCTCAAACAAATCTACAAAATGTTCAAACCCTTAGATGTGCTTTTCAGCTGGGATGCCATCAAGTTCCCCATCAAACACAGGTAGATACTCATAGTATTTTGGAGGGAAATTGTGGAGAACTTGGGGTAGCTTCAAGGGAGTGTATCTATGTTGGGTCTTGGAGGACGTTGGAGAAAGTACAGGAGGGGAAATATCAGCCTTGGCTTCATGGGGCTCATCAACTTGGTCATAATCGTCACATGGCCCAGATGGATTTTTTTTATCGAAATCAGTGATACAGTGAGGATATGCATGTACAACTTTAAGAGGAGGATATGCAATTTCAAGATTCTCTTGATCATCACTAGAATGCAGTAGATAAAGAAAAACTCATCTAGCATTTTCATGAAAGTTCCAGAGGCAATTTATAACAAATAGTAAAATGCCTTGGAAAAAACTCCATTTTAAGTACCTATTTTCTTCCATAATGCCTTTTCATATTTATGTCAAGGGATCTCATATTTCAGTTGAGTCACCAATGATGTTTTGGAAGTTGGATTCTACATTGAGAGTGGAGTTGCCATTGAAAATCGAACTTTCTGGATTTTTCTACTAGTGGAATCACCTTCAAATTGATTTTTTAATGTGTGGAGTCGCCAGAGGAGGAACACAACCAATATGTGCCTAAGTGTCTGCTTCTCTCAGACCTCATAACTCAACCATGTCATTCTTTCCTAGGGATTTTTTTTTTAATTTTATCCCCGACAACGACGCCAAAATGTTAACACTCTGTAAATTTGTTCGGCTGAATAGACAAACGACATAGGCAACTATTTCAACCAGCTTTAGAGCTGAGGCACTAGCCTTCTCAACTCAGAGAGGGCTCTATCGTGTCACTTAATATTTCTTTGATGGTCAATGGCTAAATTTGGTTTGTTTTGGGGGGCTTTTATAAAATTATTGAAGAAACAAAGGTAACATTTGGGCTATGGAGTCATGAATGAACAATGCATCGAAAAATCATGAAAACTATCAAGAGGAAAAGGCTAAATGAGGCGATGAGTTTGATTTTATATCTGAAATTTGCATGGCATCAGAGGAAAAAGAAACATATAATTGCATCAAAGCATATTAAAATGTATTCTAAATTGGTTAAGAAGAAATACACATAGCCTAAATTGCTAAGCCAAGAGCATCGTGCGATGAATTATGGGCTTTTGATTCTCCAATTTAGACAGATGAAAGTGTAGATGAAATAAAATATCACAGGAATTGCATACTATGAAAGAATACATAACTCATATCACAACCAATTAGAATCTCTTTTCATAAACAGTTCAAAAATATACTTCTGCATTTGTATATTCATTCTAGCTCCAGATTTTTACAAAGTCTTCCTGCTCAGAGGGCAGGCTCCTCTTTTCTCCATGATTTCTATATCCTCAGGATGATATATATAAAATATTTACTATGGGATTCAAAACGATTAAACTTCCCCATAGCTCTAAAAATAGAGGTCAGTTACAAAAGAGTAAAATATAACGACAATTTTCCTACATTACAGGGATCGTTACAAACATGTCTGACATATCTGAGATTTTTATTTGAATGCCATATGTCCAAAATTTTCTGGAACGTACTCATTTCTACTTGAGAATTCATTCCATCTTGGTGATTTCTTCCCTTAGCGTGCTCAACCAGACTGGTTGATTTTCGCCAACTCTTTCAACTGCTTCAGTTATGATTATCGCCTTCTGTCATTTGCTCCACCTCTTCTTCATCGCTCACTGGTAGATTCCATCCACGTCTCCGTTGATGATTATATCCCTCATGACAGGATTTAGTCTGACCTATGATTCTGGTTCTGTCGCAGGGTCAGTATGGAATTTGGTTGTTAGAATTTGTGCAATCAACCTTTCTTCCTTACTCACCGATAAACTTGCCATGTTATTTGAAAACTTTGTTGCACTGGATATCATTTGATTGGCCTTGTCCATGTCTTCCAATTTTACAGAGAACACGATTTTTGTTTTCTTAAACTCTACATAAATCCGAAAGTCGGTCCAGTTTGGGATTACTCTACTTATGAATGAGACGATGATTGCCCAGAACAAAATAACGCCACCCATATTTTTAAGACCAATAGTCATCGAGTTCTAATCATGAATTACTGATAGGATTACTTGCAGGTACGTTGGTTTGTCACGCTTTACCAATATCTTTCGAATGATGAGCCTTTGAGTTAGTTATCCGATGACGTTCACCTGGCATTGCACGGGTGTGAAGTACCTAAATGAGTGAAGTGAGGTGATTTGACTAACCATCGCTTTCCCCCACATAGATTGTTGATTTGACATATTAGACCACGTGACATCGAGTCTTTTGGGAAAATGGTTTCAGGTAGACTACTTTTCGCCCCGATGTACTTCTGAGGGCACCATGCATCCACGAATAAAACCACAGTAGTTTTCCCTAGCCTGACTTCACATAATTAAATTTCGTGCTATTTCACCACCCAATATGGGTCTCGACCATTGATTTGGGCCGTCTCAAAATCTATGGTCTGTTGGATCTTTTCCTTTTGCACTCCCGCTATATTTGTCCACATGCCGCCATATATGTCTTGGGATTCCAAATCGTGTTGTGTATCTTCATCGCTTTAGTCCTCCGGTAAATTTGAAACTCGGATTTCAAATTGTTATGGTGATAACACACCGATAAATTTATTTCAGACAAAATAATTATTCCACTGTGGGACCGCTCTTATATTTCTTTGTCACCTCAGGTCTTCCACTAGATGTTAATATTGTCGGAGCCAACATTGACGTTCAGAGGAGAATATTGCAAACAATTCCTAGCAAAGCATAATAATGGGTTGGACCTCTTGCCCCATTTATTAGAAGACCCGATTCTAGTGCCTGAAGATATCACAAGCTTGCATGCTAGTTCATTTAGAAATCCATTCTACAAAATTTCCTGTCTGTTTACAAGAATAACAGGACATGAGTCCACAACAACTGTTTCCCGGATGGCTCTTTATATTTTGTATTTCATAGTCAACGAACAAGCCATTTTTGATTGGGGAAAGTTAATTTCCTATGAAATATGTTCCCAATTGTCAAGCTTAAAAAGGGAAAATAAATTTTATATGTCGTCCTACTTAGTTTTTGCGATAGCGCATTGCTGTCAGTTTCCACAACTGTCTCTGTCCAACAATGTCAACTGGGAATTCGACCTAGTCACATTCTGGTACCATGCCTTATGGAAGCACAAGGCTTCCCACTGTTTTTATGAGGTTTTTAATGGCTTCGTTTCTGTTTTCAAAGTTTTGTTGTTAGGAGAAGATGCTCCCCACATATTTGAACAGGAAAATAGTTTTTTGGATAGGAAGGGGACACTTGAACATTTGGATAATTACACTGTGATAAGAATTTTTGGCTCCATGGAAAAACCTTCTCTCCTTCCATGTCACATTACAGAAAAAATGTTTGTTGCAGAAGTAGCACTACAATATAACTACTGGTTGCATCTATTACAAAAGAAGAGAAAAAAACAATTCATTCCTCTGCCTTGGAAAGTAGGGGAGTTCTTGTTGAAAAAAGTCAACAAAACTGATGAATTTGTAGCGCATTCTACCATCTTCAACCTGAGATATGCTAAAAGCATAAGAGGGTTTGACCCCGATAATATTTTTTGACAAAATTTACAAACACTTGGCCTCGACGATTGTTTTTTCAAAAAACACCTACCCGAAAACAGAGACACTGGTGGCAACGCTCCTGCTTATGATGCCGACGACCTAGACACAATGCAAAGATGCACTAAATTGTATAAGAAATAGGGGAAAGGCCCCGGTGACAAGAGTGTTCAATCGACAAATAACACTCCAAAAAGTACGACATCCCGGAGCATCACTCCAATGACCCACCACAACAACAAGGAAACTCAGAGTTCTTCAAACAGAGGAGGACATAATGACCCTCCTCACTCTAAAATTGATAGTTCTCACAAGCTTCTAGTAGACAAGAAGAGAAAAAAAAATGTGGGACAGGCAGAAGAGCCAAAAATTCAGAGTGAGAACATGGAACTTGACACTGATCTGGATAGCATGCTTTTCTACCTTGATCAACCCGGAGACACCATCTAGCATAGCCGTCCAATGGACATATCTGATACCGAAAATTTTGAGGAAGATGAATCCTTCGTGTTCCAGAGCGTTGTTTTTGACAACCATTCCAAAAAATTGATAATTGAGAAAAAAGATGTAAAAAATAAGAAAGGAAAATATCGTTCAGAGGTTGACCTTGCGAACATGCGACCGCCCCAAATCTATCAACTTCACATCGCGAGCGGAGATGCACTTCATGATTCCATTGGAGGCATCAAGGATAAGAATGCTAGACTGAAGGACTGAGTCAAGGAATTGGAACAAGATTTGATTCCTATGCCATTGCTTGTCAATCCTTTGGCAATAGCCATGCCTTCCACCCCTGCAGCCAACTTAAAAGCATCCTCCAACCTCCTCGTATCCAGTAGAGGATATGTGGAGAATAATATCAAGAAGAGAATGGAACTAGTTACCGAGGCGTGGAAAACATCACAAACCATCACTTCCCTTGGATCCAGGGCACATAGTTTGCTCGAACACTTGCAGGTGGAGTTAAAAGATGAAGAAAATTTCTATTTAAACACGGTCCTTCCTTTTGGCACCATTGTTAAGAATATGACAGAAACAAAAAGAAGACAAAAAGATCTTCCATCCAAAAACCGGATCGGTCAATTAAATGCATGCTGGAAAGAAAAAGTGAAGAATCTACATCTCATTGTTCAGTCATGTGAACAAGCCATATCAAAAAAAGATAAATTATTCACAAGGTTGTCAAGAATAAACTTAGCCCGAAAGACCAACGACTTCCAAGACCCCGACTTAATCGCAAACTCCTTGCCCTTAACTAGGCAAGAGTTCGATAAACAGGTTCATATGTTTAAGGCGTTGTCTCTGGAAATTTTTTGTAGCATCCTTGAATATGATCAAGCTCACGTCCACGACTGGCTAGTCGACTATTTAGTACAGAATGGCGAAATTCATTAGGTTCTGTGTAATCTTTCTAGGCAAGAGTTCGATAAATAGGTTCATATGTTTAAGGCATTGTCTCTGGAAATTTTTTGTAGCATCCTTGAATATGATCAAGCTCACGTCCACGACTGTCGACTATTCAGTACAGAATGGAGAAATTCATCAGGTTCTGTGTAATCTTTCTATCGACTTCTAGGAATTAGAAAACAATCTTTTCAACATAAAAATCCGGAATGAGATCAACATCGCCCCAACGAGAAGCAACATTGAAGAATGGCTCGAAAGAGAATTGAAGCAGGCCGCCGACGAAAGGCAACATGCAGTTGCCAGGATTCCAACAGCCGTCGACGACATCAATGAAATGACAACCGCAAGAAAATATACAAAGGGCTCATATGTACCATCACTGTAAGTCTACTGTTCGCATCCTGCTTTCTTTATCAACCCAGTTATTCCACTTTTTTAAATAGAAATGTGTAGGCAAACACTTATACCTTTCAATTTTTTTTTTTTACAGGTATTGCACTCTATCTTGTTTCTACAGTCCTGTTTTTTGTACATATTTCTCTAATGGTTTGCGGAAGCCCCAATCCCAGTCTACATGACAAATACATTGAAATTTCCATTAATATGTAGCAAACTTTTATTTTTTTATATATTTCAAAATGTCCAGTAGTATGTAACAAACTTTTATTTTTTTGACATATTTCAAATAAAACTGTTTTCTTATCTCCTTTTAAATTTATGTCTTCATACATTTTTATCTTTCACCAGTCTATATGACAAATGCATTTAAATTTCCAAATTTTTTCTTCCACTATCAACAAATTTGTATTTAGTTATATACTTTCAAAAAATAAATGGTGCTCTACATGCCAAGCGTCATTTTCTGCATGGATAAATTTCCAAATATTTTCTTCCACTATGAACAAATTGTATTTTGTTATATACTTTCAAAAAATAAATGGTTCTCTACATGGCAAGTGTCATTTACTGCATGGATACCACTTGTGCTTCATGCTGCTTGCCACATCTTCACTGCAGTTTCCTATCTCTCCGCAGGGTCATGCCTTAGCGCTAATGAAATTTTATGCCCCATGTTCCGTGATATACATGTTCAACACAAAATTTCCGTGATATACATATTGCACCGAACACTTCCGTCATTTACAATTTGACCCCATTTTCCACAATTTACCTTGCTCCGTGGGGTCACACCTTAGTGCTAACAAAATTTTATGCCCTATGTTCCGTGATATACATGTTGCACACAACATTTCCGTGATATACATTTTATGCCGAACACTTCCATCATTTACAATTCAACCCCATTTTCCACAATTTACTTTCTAACCTCATTGACAAAGAGTATGCTGCCACGCAGCCTTGTTCTAGATAAGTCCAACACCACATAGTACAAAAGTAAGGAATCTTTTGACTTTCTTAGTTCTCTATGCACACAACATTCCTTTTCAAAAATTCTTGTGAAAACAAGTTTAGTTAAATACATGGATTCTTTCCTACACTTAGATTTTCTATCCAATACGTTTTGCACCTTCCCTCCCCATTCTAATCAAAATAACAGGTGAGTGCTTTTGTCCCATTGACCAAAATAATCGTTTCTTGATTTATGTGACTATGAAGGGTATGTTATTGTAAAACATTTCTTCTTTCACACTATAACCAAGTTCTTAGAACACAACATCAAAGGCAAACACAAAGCAATAAATTAGTTATTAGGTGATATTAGGTTTTCACCTTAACTAGATTATGAAAGGTGAGAGGATAAGGATCCAACATGCATGAGAGAATAAACATTTAAACAATAACATAAGACTGTGTCTTTGGTTTTAGGTATATACATACTTAGTTACATTTATGTTTTTTTTTTATTATCAAATTTTATGTGTTTATTTGATATTGTTTATTAGGCCAAGTTTTAATTAGTAATATGAATTTCTTGAATTTTATGTATTTTTATTGTTTCTATTTAATTAAATAATTAGTTTTCCAATTTGTTTAAGAAATGAATCATTATGAATACATTGGTTGTTTGATGGACTTAACTCTAAATGGATAGTAAATGTGTGATTTGCAATGAGAAATGTTCCATATTTTTTTACACATAGTGAACACATTTATTGCTTGATGGATTTAACTTTACATGGGTAACAAATGTATTATTTGCTAGGCTTATGAAGGCATGTGACTTTTTTTTAATAGATGAAAATTAGCTCAATTATTTACATGGGTAACAAATGTATTATTTGCTAGGCTTATGAAGGCATGTGACTTTTTTTTAATAGATGAAAATTAGCTCAATTATTTTACATCGCAGTACACTTCAAAAGTCATTTCTGTAATTACAAAAAAACGTACTTCCTCCCATAATTCATAATTAATGACAAAAAAAATTACATAAAACACATAAACTTTCCAGGTCTAGTAGAATCAGTTTAAACTAGACTGTTACAAAACTCTGAAAGCCACAATCTCGAAAAGCAAATAAGACTCTATCACACAGAATCGAGGGTCGAAACGCATGGCTCGTGGCTTATGGAGGGGTGTGAAAACGTATAGTCAAAATGCATGCGTTGAAGTAGGTGTAGGTTATTTTTTTCATGGCATGTTTTAATTATTATTATTTTTAATGTTTTTCTTATATATTTTTTTTTTTTTTATATATATATATATATATAGTTTTTGGGTAAGATGTTAAATTACATTTAATAAAGTAGAGTTTTGCATGTTTGAAGTTAAGGAAGGTAGCCCCAGTAAATCAATGATGCCTTGTCAAGATATTAGTTTTTTTTTAGGGGACATTGTGGTAGGTGAAAACCACTTTTTGGTTTTGTGGTATAACTTAAGACTACTTCTAATTAGTTAAGTGCTTATCTTCCTCAGATGTATGGAAATATGGTAGTTACCCAAGACCTAGAAACATCTAGTAAGAGTGGAAGTCCGTGCCTTTTACAGATCAACAATGAATTATTTCAAGTGACTAAAATTTGTTTATACACAATAATATTGTTGTGCATCAAAATCTTGAGATTGTATTAAAAGAGACTACACCAATAACTTTGAATATTACAAGTTTTTCCCCACTTCAAAGAAAATGTACAAATACATATCTTAACCAATAATGAAACTTGATAACCAAATCACTTGTTTTGAATTTTTTAAAGTTAAATATAAAATAAATATTTAATTAATCATCATCAATAAAAAAATATGTACTTGCATTCTCTCAAAATTATTAAATTACTATTGTTGTCAAATTCTAACTCTAATCCCAAGCACCCATGCCCCCTCCAAGATGAGAAACAATAAACAGTGTCATCTAAACTAATGTTGTTGTCGAATTCCAACCCTAATCCCAACCACTCACCCTCCCCTCCAAACTTAGAAACAACAAACAATGTCATCATCGAATATCTTTTTTAAAAAGTAAAATAAAATCGGACAACTTTAAATTTTGAGATATTGTTTTCATCCAGATGAAGTAAATTTGTGTTTTGCATATAGTGAAATGCAAGTGGTGAGATCATATATTACAAATGTTCTTGGCTTTGAAAATTTTCTCTTAAATTAGATAAGTTTGTTTTTTTTGTTTAAAGTTATAATTGCAAATTAGATAAGTTTGTTTTTTTTTTGTTTAAAGTTATAATTGCACTTAATTAGATAAGTTTTTTTTATTTGAAGTTATAATTACATTTAATTAATGAAAAATTTAAAATTTTTGATAATTTTAATATTATCAAAATTTCGAAAAAAAAATTAAAAAATCAAAAAAAAAAATTCATTTCCAAATTATTTTATCACTAAAAAAAACTTACATAAATCAAAATAATTATTTTACTCCATAAATTCAATAAAATAAAGTTAAAAAAAAATAAAAAAATAAAATAAAATAAAAATTTCATTTCAAATTATTTCATCATTAAATAAAACTTACATAAATCAAAATAATTAATTTACTCCATAAATTCAATAAATTCAATAAAATAAAGTT
>SNQJ01S0003975.1:179511-197741 GCA_010110895.2 Picea sitchensis | reverse complement strand
ATTGCCAGGGAATTGATGATGGTTGATTCACAATTTTAATATTTGTTTAATTGCCATGATATTACTTGTTAATTTGCAATAATAAGGGTTGTTTTAATTTGCAAGGTCAATGATGATGGGTGATTCACAATGTTAATATTGTTTAATTGAACTGTTCGGGATGATGTCTAAGCTGCAAGGTTATTATCAGTTTAATTTGAAGGTTAATGATAAGGTCTATTGCAATGCCAATATTTGTTAAATTATTATGACCTGTATCCTGTTCTTCAAGTTGTTAAACCCTCAATGTTGATCGATTATAAATGCTAATTTAAGGTGTACATATCGACTTATTGAGTTTTAAATGCTCTCAATACTGACCTAAAGTTGTAATCGACAATTTGGTTTATGACCCGCCTTCAGGATGTAAAACTACATTTAAAACAGACCGGTTCAGTGATAAGTATTTTTCGTCCTATTAGATCTTAGATATTGGCCTTTAGCCATGAATACTGGTCGGGTAGTTGATGAGGTTGTATTTAGATTATGCTTCCTATGTGGATTGTTGTTCTTTAACCCTTATTGTACTTGGATGTAATCAAACCCTTGTTGCTCTACTTGTGTCGGGAGTGATCTAGACACCTCCTGGTAAGCCTTGGTATATATGTTTGTGTGTTTTTCTGCGTCAAGAATCCAGTGCCGTATCAAGAGTCTCAAGCCCTTTAAAGGCAGGGTTTCCACTCTTGCGACACACCTGAGGGGCTTACTAGTTTATGCTTGAGCAGTCGGCCAGGAGCCTATCTGACCTTCTATCTCTCCGGAGCAGAGGACTAAGATTAACTCCCTGCTTTTCTGTGAAGGAATAGTAAACTCTGCTACTATGGATTCTCCCATCCGTGACTGTACTGTACGTAACACCTTGTGTGGTTTTCTGCTTATAGCTTCTTGTTGTGCGCCTTGCGTCCTCTTGTTGTGATCGTCGTGGTTGCGTCTTGTCAGTCGTCGGGTGGCGACATAGAGTCCAGTGTGTCTGTTTCCCTTCCCACACGCGTGCACACACGGTTAAAACAAAAATTTTGCACCTATTGTCAGAGTAGTTGTCCTTACCTAGGAGGGTTATTACAGTTATATATGTTTTTATATGGTCCACAAGAGCCCCATCCTACTCCACTAGGACAAACACATTTCCTTTTATTGTTTAAGTATCACAGATATTATGTTGTGTTGTTTGTGCACACATTTTATTTGAACTTGGACAACCAATTTGTAATATTCTTTTAAAGACTCTCACAGAGAGCTATTTGTGGAGCTCATACATTTTGTGATTTATGACTTTCATTAAAGCATGAGATGTGGAGTATGTGTTTTCATTTCATCTTTACGATATTAAATGTTTGAAATCATTTAAAGCCCTCTGTTTTGTAACTAATTCACTATTTTCTTCCTTATATGACTTGCTTCGAATTATTTTTCATATACTCAATGAATGGATTTGATGGATTGGAAGTATTTGTTATGTATATTTAAATTTAAGTCGTTATTCTTCTATCGTTTACAATCCTTGTTTAGTTATTTTTTTTACCACTTGGTCCACTCTCAGGTGTTTATGGTATGAATGCTTAAATATATTAATTTGAATAATTGGATTTAAAATCTAAGTGAGAAAGAGGAGTACCACATCTATAAAAATGAAGAGGGGATATTAAAATATGATAAGAATACCCTACGAGGTTGACTCTTATCCTTAATAAGAAAATAGATCAACATTTTTAGTGACCATACTGGGGAGAGTTATAATAATCAAAGATAGTCATCTGGTTTCACAAACCAAAAATATTTTGTATATCTTCATCAGTGAACCATACTAATACTATCAAACCTCATATTCACATCATATGGGTTGAAGAAAGAAGAATTTTGAATCAATTGTATGATTTGGTCTTGGCGACAAAAAAAAGTCGAGAAGAGCTTGAATGTTCTTCGCAAGTGATAGCTCAATAAGAACTTCCAATTCATATAAATTTATAAAGGCCACTTACATGTATTCAATCACTTATTTTGATGATATTAAATGTGCATTCATGAGTAGATATGCCCAACCTATGGCATACCATACTCTTCTTGCATAATTTGCAAAAATTCATTTGGAGAAAAGTGAAAAAATCAGAGACTTTAATCTCCCATTTTTTAGAACAATGCAACAAATTCTTGAAGGACAATGTCCAAATGATCTTGTTATTCTAGGATACTATAAGAATGCTATGCTTTCAAATGTCAAATATGAAATCAAGTCTTCTTAAATTGGTACCTTAGATGATGAAATGAGAAAGACACAAGAAATGGAAGAATACATGTTGGAAAGTAATGCTAACCCATACATTATATTGGGACAAGTACAATGACAAGTGACGACTCTTACCTTTTCAAACCAAAATACACCAATTCTATCTTGAACTATGAAGGATAGAGGGGTTGGAAGGGGAATTTTCTAGGGTCAACCCCCCATTGTGTAGATTGTTCCACCACTAAATGATGCTCCATGAGCACGACAAGATGTAGAAATTTCTCAACTCAATAGAACAATCAAACAAATGAAAAATGAGATAAGACAATTAAAGAGGACTGATGAACAAAGGCTCAGGAAACAATACCAGAACCCTGGAATACCTTCATATGGTTTTAAAAAGCATCCTGAAAGAAATCAAAATATTGATGATCCAATTACCAAGCCGAGGGTCCCCGAACTTAAAACCCCAATGTCGTGGTAATGGAGGAAAATTATGATGAATTGCCCAGAGAAGATGATCAGTTCCTAGAACCTCAAGAAGTCAACAATGAAACATATTTTGGAATCTTCGAATCCATGGAAATGGATAATGATACACCACCATTTATAAAGGGATATTGGACAAAAGAAGAAGAATATTTGGATAAAGAGCAACATCACCAAGAAGATGTGGTCCAAACTAGGGTCCATTTAAATAAGTTCATGTGGAAAAATCCAAATATCCCACAAATGGATAAAGCCAATGAATTTAAGAATAGACCAACTAGTCCTTCTACATCATGAGCTATTCGTCTTCAAATAAATCCTAGAAATGTGACTTTTGTTCTTCATAGAACTAAAGAAATGGAAGGTTCTACAAAAATGACCTATAATGTTGTTGATGACTTAACTAAGTTATAGATCACTCTTCCATTCATGGAAGTGGTCAAGATACCCCAACAGGTGGAGAATCTACTAAAGGTGTTAGGAAATGAAAACAAAAATGATACAAGGGTAGAGGTAAATGTCATTAATAGTTAATAACCACACATTATCCCATTTACAAGAACACAAGGTACAATTCCACCTTTCTTCATATCTTTGGAAACATCTAAATTGATATTGCATAATTGCATGGTGGATAGCAGAGACACAAATAATATTATTCCACTTTCAATAATGGAGGCTATTGGTTTGAAATGCACTAAATATTGTGATCCATAAACAATGAACTTAGAGCCCACTCTTTTCACCAACATGAATCCTTTGCGGAATTCAAATTATTGTCTTTGTCTCAATCTTGTACAGGGTATTTTTCCTTCAGAAAGGCCACTAGGAATCTGTTCTCTGTCCTATACAAGGATCTCAATGCTTCTTTGTTTTTTTTTCATTCTTAGACTTTCTTTCACACAATACAACCATTTGTTGTCTTGTATGCCACTTAGCTCTCTAAGTTGAAGTTATGAGCTGCACTCTATCTTCTTCGAATCTCAATTCTTAGTTCTTAGTCTTGGAATGTCTACAAGATTTGTTTTGGATGTAGATCTGAGTGTAATAAGATCTATGTGTCAATTACATAAAGTGAAACTTCCTTGTAGTTTATTCTCCAGCGAGCATGTAAGGATGATTCCTATCTTATGCTCTCTTGGATTCTCCTTTGCAATTGGTTGCAGTAAGTGGAATCATTCACCTATGGTGTCCAATATTTGTTGGGTTCACTTGTCTCCAATACTCCAAACTTAGTGAGTGGATTTTCTCTTTATGGAAATATTGTTGTCATCACCTATTTGAAACCATCATGTTGCCTATGACCATTCCCACATCCTTAATTTATTTTTTTCATTTACCTTGCTAATAGATTTTCTTTCCATGTTATCATTTTTCTTTGGAAAGATCCTTTGAAGGTTTCTTTGGATGGGTTATTTCAATAATTCTCCTCTACTCCATGCTTTAGTTTTTTTCCCATTTTATTTTCTATGATATGTGGATCTCCGTTCAACAACCCAATGGATCTCAAATGAGGATGTAGTGTAGTTTCCCAAAACGCTTTCTTAGATATCTGGTCAACAATCCAATGGATCTCAAATGAGGACGTAGTGTAGTTTCCCAAAATGTTTTCTTGGATCTCTGGTCAACAATCCAATGGATCTCAAATGAGGACATAATGTAATTTCACAAAACATTTTCCTATTTGCATAATCAACGGACACATCCACAAATTACCTAGATTTGCCTAGGAAATAGAGTAACATTCAAAGTGAAAGGAACTCACTCAACCATATAATTAAAGTGACCAATAATAGATTTAAGTCGATTTCCAAGTGAGAATGACCAGATAAATGAAACAACCAAACAATGAATTGACCCAACTAGGTATTAAATTTCCCAACAAGTTAATGAAGTTTCCCATGCATGAAGTAAAATGCCTATAGCGATTTGAACTTGCTAGGGAAGAAGTGAAATACCCAGGAATATGATAACCCATATAGTAATGAAATGGAACACCCAATAATTGATCGATATGCTCAGAGAGAGAGATAGAGAAAAAGGTTGTGTGAGGTTCATACGGCCTATAGGGGGAAGAGGTATTGGCATATGGGTAGACCCATGGTTCAACGCTACAAAAACGCACCAACAAAACCCTAACTACCGACCCTTTTGGCAACACCTGTGAGGTAGATGAAGTCTCACCCGAGGTAGAGGCAGGGGTGGTTGTGAGACTCAGGTGTCTACAACCTTAGCTGGGACACAGATCTGTGATTATGATACTTAATAGGGAACTGAGCACTGCCAGATCCTCAATATGCAATCAATATCTACTTCGCTGATAAAACAGAGCTTCACGACATTCACACTGATCTAATGTAATTAAGCACTTTAGCACACATAAATGGATCCGATCTAGAATAAACAAGTACTAAGCACATTCATTGAAGTCAGATCTAGCATTCATAGCACAAATCATAAGAAAATATATCTATCCAGGTCAAAGCACTTAGCAAGAGAAGTTATAAACACACCAGGGCAAGTACAAAGTAGAACAACACAGTGTTTGTGTGGTTCACCCCCACCTTGGAGCTACGCCCACCAAATCTTCTTCTTTATTGTCTTCAATCAATCGGTTACAAGCACAAAGCCTCAAAAAGCCTTACTCCGCACAAGACAGAAGATCTACGTAGCTCGCTAGATCCTTCTTCCTTGCATTCCAACACTAATCCTTCCACAACCTTACTACAATGACTGATACTTAGCTCTGCAAGTTTCACACAGTATGCATAGAACCTTACAATTCTTGGCACTTAGCCTAATTGCATACTAACATCACATAGATGCACCACCACTACTTTCTTCTATCTAGCCTAAGCATCTATTTATATATTACAAAATAGACCTAAACATGGGTAAACCCATGGGCCGTCATCCCAATCCCGTTACATAATCCCAAAAACCCAAAAAGGGGCCGAGATCTCATGATCTCTGCATCGTCTTGCGCTCCTCCTTCGACAGGCTGTCGAAGTCCAAAATAGGTCATCATGACCAAGAATCTCCCAAAGCTTGGTCAAGGGCCAACAGGCCCCTAACACTCACCTGTGACTCATCTTGAGTCACTCTGATCTGACTAGTTCTGCCTCGAATGCCTCGAGCTTGGCTCGAGATTCTTTGACCTATTGTTGTGTGGCGACCTCTTGCTCGACAAACTCTTGGATTACTATGTCGTTCACTGGCCCTTCTAGGTGATGTTTTGCTTCATTAACAACCTGCTCAAGCTCTAATCCTCGACTCTCGACCTATGTGAAAATCTAATATGCCTTATCTTGCACATGTTGGAGCCATTGAGTGACTTCTATAACTTTTATTTGGATTGTATGGATCTACTATTGGACGGTGTGCTTCTCTTGAGACCATTTCATTCTTTCTACAACTGACAGGTCCTTCAGTTGCACCTATAGTATCTCTACATGCTGCTTTGCTTCCTGGAGCTGCAACTCCAATGCTTGCAATTCCGGGTTCTCAGCAAGATTCTCATATGTTTGGGCACTGTGGTTACTCAGCTGCTTGCACTCCCTGACAAGAGCCTTCAGTCTCTCAACTGCGCTCCTTGCGGTTTCTTCCCTTTTGTCTCTTACATCTTGAGGGGTCTTGGGTACTGTGCATAGCTCCAAATCTACTATGCGTTGCTGGATCACTTATTCAAGTTGTGCCGCCTGTTGTGGGATTCATTCTTCATACTTTACTTCTACAACTGTCACATAGTGAAGTGCTATGTTAACCATTTCCTTTATTTCGAGTTGCTCTGTAAGAAACTGTTCCTTTTCTTTCTACAATTGTGCTTTTTCTTCGTCGAACTTTCCTTGGAGAACAAGCTTCTCCTATTCTGCAGCACTGCGTTGTTCAAAAAGTACTCCCTGTACTTGTGTCAAATCCTGGGTGGCTTGTGCTATTTCTTCTTGCGCTCATCGAAGGCGAGCTTCGACTGTATTATCTAAGCGGTAGAGTTGAGCTGGTTCATCTCCCACTTCTAGCTCTTGCGGTGCAGTGGAGACTGTGTGGCTGGACTACAGTGCCTACTGCACTCCTTGGAGTTCAATCTCGATTCTATTGTACATTTCTTCCTTCTTAGCCTCTTGTTTCTCTGCTATCTCCAACAAATCTTCATTCAAGACTGCTATAATGAAATCGAAGTCATCTGAGGTGAGGATAGTCTGCATTTTGGTCATAGAAGCTCTTGATTTCTTTCGGGAGGAAGGCTTCGGGGGGGAACCTTCCTTTTCTTTGAGGGGTCCTCCTCATCTCTAGGCAATGTAACCTCGCCTTTCTTCTGATCAACATTTGTGCCATCTATCTCTCCACCATCACCTTCTTTCTCTGGTGAGATGGAAGCAGTTTTCACAGATGCACTGTCTAAATCATGAACCTCTTCCGTTTTCTTCGTCCTTCTAGGTCTGGGTGTATCCTGCACAGTTTCTAGACTGTCTGTATCGGATATCTCCGCAGGGTCTACTGGAATGAGGAGGTCCACCGACCAATCTTTGGTGATCTCCTCCAAGTCCTCCTCCGTTAGCTTGTAGTAGGACTGAAGTTGTTGTTTGTTCTCGTCGACTTGCGTTGTAGTGTAAATGAAATAGTGGTCCACGCTGAACTTCATCAAGGGCTGGAACCTGTGTATAGTATTCAGCATCATGCGAGGCTCGAACTATATGGCCACCTTCAACTGGTTGTAGTATGCATGAAATACAACATTGGACTGCCACTGTTTATTCATGTCGCTTGAATACCACAGTGTGTTGAACTTCGCAGTCAATGGTTCAAAGGGATCGATGTCTGAGAAGGTCGCACCTTTCGACATCTCCCAAGTGATGAAAGTGATCAATATCAGTAGCTAGCTGAAGTGGAATTCGTACCCTTGATCCTGCGCTTCTATGCAATCGATCTCTTGTTGGTTTACCAAGTACTTTGCCCAGTTCATTTGTAGGCCCTCTGCGCACTTCCCTGCGAGGTCGACTACAAATCTGGTGACTTGGGTCGGTCGGTTCTTGCATACTAGCTTCCCTGCGATCAATTGATAGGCGAGGCACACTGCACCACTCTAGATAGAAGCTACCTTATAGCCTCATGTTCCTTTCTTAACATCACCATAAGTGTCCTTGATCTTTTGGGCGAGAGCTCGGTCCATGGATTTCCTAGGATAGAAATCCTCTGGGTCAGATCCTTGCATGCTTAACCTCGTGATCTGATGGATCAATGTCAGATCAACTGTTATGCAATGATTCAACCATAAATATCCTCCATGGTAACAAGACAACAATAATTTGACACATGCATTCACCTCTCGGTGTCATCCGAAGTGCAGAATATTCATAACGTTCAACATGGTGGACTGCATGAGGTTATGGGTCCATGACCGAGGAACGATATCCGGATTCTTCCCTTTAGTTTTGGTCAAGTACTTATGTGGGGATAACATGTTGTAGACTTTCCAGTCGCCGAGGTTGAAGTCGCTAAACTTCAACATTGTGATCTTATCTTGGTCTGCTCGCACTATGTGTATCCCCTTCAGGAGGTACGCAGTGATCAAGGCATACTCAAAATATCTAGGTACGTTGTCACGGTTTACAACACCGCTCAAGGGTGGTATATAAGTGGGTAAGATTATTAGAATCAACTTAGAATTCGCGAGGTCATCCCTGTGCTTAGTTCGTTTCTCATCAGACGGTTGGGATGGTCTTGCTCCTTGAGCAGTGGATGGAGAAGCTAGAAGTCCTCTTGTGGATGACGCTTGTATACCTGTAGAAATCGACATGACTCTTTCATCCATCAGGTCGATCCAAAATTACTCAACAACTCTTTTTGCAGTGCTCAACTCGTCTGACATACACACTCAAGGTTAACAATCTCAGGTTCAGGGTGGTTAGCTTAGACACAGTAGCGAGACAGAGGGCAGAAGCACGATGATCACGATATAAAATTAACATAGTCTGTGGGCTCAAATTCTCAATTGGAAAAAGTGTTCTTGGTGCGTGGAGCGGTGGGATAAATAGGTAACTCTACAACGAGTCACTTGCAACGGGTATGAAGTCTCCATTAACTTGGTTCTGTCCATTATGGCATGGTATCAATGGTCGTATGGTGAGATGGCTGACCATAAATGGTTTTCTATCCATTCAGAGCATTGATCTAACGGTTATAATGTTCCCCAATGGCTATATTACTTTGTCATGGTGAAGTGCCATGTGTCACTGTTCTGATATCCCGACGAAGCTCCAATTTTGCAAATTTTCCTTCTGCGAGGTTCCCTCTGGAACTTTCTGTAACTTTTTGATCGTAGCCCTCTTCTTACTTAGATTTCTAGCCTTCTTTCCAGTGATATTTGTCTCAATATGCCTTTTTCCATTCTGATTCTGATATTCTTTTAACATAGTCACTACGCGCTATTGAAATTATTTCCTAGGACTCAGGGGTAATACCTCTTATTTATCTAGGATAGGCATTCTATTATTTTGTGGGTCTTCTAATGTTCTTGCAGCTTCGACATTAGTATCTCTAGTGTAAAATAGCTTCGACTTGTTCTTCTGTTCTGCAATCAGGTGTGCAATCCTTCTGGTCATGAAATATTTTAACTCTTATTTCTTCTGTTCCAAAACTTCTTTGTCTTCCCTTCGTCTAGATTGATCTCTAGCAATCCAAGGTTTCCCTAGTAGCATGGTAAACAGGACGTTGTCTTCAATAAGTTTAATAATCTCAAAATATTCTTCTGTCGAAGTTCCATTAATGTTCATTGGTATGCAAGCGAGCTTCCCACAAAGGTTTATCAACTTTCCTCTGAATAGTCCTATTCCCCCTAATGAAGGAGTCATAACAGGCCTCCCTATAGCTTCCCAAGTTCTCTCTATCATGATATTCACCTGTGTCTCTTCATCTAGAACACAATCAATGTCGAAGTCTCCTATTCTTACTTCAATGCATTCTTTTTCCTTGAAGATCTCTGATAACTTGACATGTCGATGGTCATTCAGGGTTTCGTTTATTTGCAACAATACTTTCTCTGATTCTTTCTGGGGTTCTTCTATTTCTGGATCTGCCTTAGGGTTTTTTTTATTCAGATTCATTTCTTCCAACTTGGAAATCATTCTAGGGCAATACAATACTTCATGGTCCATAGCTTTGCAACAAAGACAACTAGGTCTTTTTCCAGGAAATTCCTTAGCAAGATGTCCTGGTCTTCTGCAACTGTAACAGAGGGTTAATCCTCTCTTTCTTTTGAATGATCCCCAACCTTACCTGTATTGCGCATTAGGATCATGCTAGCTAACCTGCAAAAAATTCTTTCTAGGATCCTGCATACACTTGTTAGTCCAAACATTCTTTCTATGCATCAATATAACATATTTTTCAATACTCATATCAAACCTTCTTTCATCTATTAGTACCCTAGTTTTCAAGCTAGGACAAAACCTATCAAACATACTTAGATCCATACTTTAGAAACAAAAATTTTCACTAATCTTACTTCTACAAAGTATAAAGCTTTCATATCTAGAACTTTTCTACTATTCTTACCTTTATCAGAACACAGAGCTTGCATAACTTACCTCTTTTCTTCAGATCTAACCTCTTTTTTCTTCAGATATGACCTCTTTTCTTCATATTTGACCTCTTTTTCTTCAGATCTGGCCTCTTTTCTTCAGATCTGACCTCTTTTCTAGGCATAAAGCTTCACAGGTCAAGTAGAATACTGCACACTAGGGAAACATATCTACGCACAAATCTTTCACAGTTTCAGGATGAATCTTTGCACAAAGCTTCTTCTTTCTTAGTTCCCAACAATCACAGTTTTAGGTCATAGAAACATAACCATTTGTTGGCACAGGGGCATACCCAGGGTTCAACGCTACAACAACGCACCAACAAAACCCTAACTACCCTCCCTTTCGGCAACACCTGCGAGGTAGATGAAGTCTCACCCGAGGTAGAGACAGGGGTGGTTGTGAGACTCAGGTGTCTGCAACCTTAGCTGGGACACAGATCTGTGATTATGATACTTAATAGGGAACTGAACACCGTCATAACCTCAATATGAAATCAATATCTACTTCGCTGATAAAACAGAGCTTCGCATAATTCACACTGATCTAATGTAATTAAGCACTTTAGCACACATAAATGGATTTGATCTAGCAGAAGAAAGCACTAAGCACATTCATTGAAGTCAGATCTAACATTCATAGCAAATCTATATATACATATCAAAGCACTTAGTAAGAGAAGTTATAAACACAACAAGGCAAGCACAAAGCGGAACAACACAGTGTTTACGTGGTTCACCCCCACCCTGGGGCTACATCCACCAACTCTTCTTCTTTATTGTCTTCAGTCAACCAGTTACAAGCACAGAGCCTCGAAAACCCTTACTCTGCACATGTCAGAAGATCTGCGCAACTCGCTAGATCATTCTTCCTTGCATTCCAACACTAAGCCTTCCACAACCTTACTATAATGACTAACGCTTATCTCTGCAAGTTTCACACAGTATGCACAGAGCCGTACAATTCTTGGCACTTAGCCTAATTACATACTAACATCAAATAGATTCACCACCACTACTTTTTTCTATCTAGCCTAAGCATCTATTTATATATTAAAAAATAGGCCTAAACATGGGTAAACCCATGGGCCATCATCCCAATCCCGTTACATAATCCCAAAAACCCAAAAAGGACCCAAAAAGGGGCCGAGATCCCATGATATCTGCTTCATCTTGCGCTCCTCCTTCGACAGGCTGTCGAAATCCAAAAGAGGTCATCATGACCAAGAATCTCCCAAATCTTGGTCAAGGGCCAACAAGAGGAAACACCCAACTAAGGAAAATCAATCCAGACAAGGAAAAGTCCACCCACTAATGTTTAAAAATGCCCAGGAAAGCAAGAATTCAACTAAGAGACATGTAAAATGTCAAGGGGATGTAAACCTGTCCTAAGAAAAGAGAAAATTTCCCAGACAATTAAGAAATCAACCAGGAAAGAGAAATTTGAATGGGGGGAGAGAGAGTTACAGTGAGGAGCGAGAAATACATCCAACAACCAAATGAACCAATTTAGAAACTCTCTAGTCTATTGCAACAACTCTAGAATGGTAGCCATTGATCTCAAAATTCAAAGGGAATTGGATGGTGGTAATTTCATAGTTGTTGGGTTCTTCATTTGTACACATAGAATGAATTTTCACGAGGCATCCATTTAATATAAATAACAACAACATCAAGCACAAAAAACAACCAATGAACATGAGAATTTTACTTTGGTAACCAATTGGGAAAACCAACTAAGAATGGGGCTCAGTATCTTCATTCTGGCAATCTCTAGTAATAATGCAGCTGATGTTATTTTTACATCCTCCTCTCCTTTTACCAAAATACCCTTTGGGAGTGAAATTACATGAGGAAATAGGGAGAGCTAGGGAAATGGGAAGGCCAATAGGCCAACCCTTCCCAGTTGTCACTCTTTTCTCTCCTTTCATTTTTTCTATTTCATTTATTTCTTTGTTTTTTTTCTTCTCACACATTTGTCTGATTCAATATTACATTTTCATTGTTTTACAATGTTTTCACAACCTTCATAAATTGTTAGATTATCTTGCAGGTATTGAGTCTTACCCATTCATTGGTTCAGATCAATTTCATATCATATTATGAGGCCGATGAAAGCGTATATGCAATTGATTCAAGAAAAAGTACCATCATATTAAGTATTTTTGTGCATGCATAAGTTCTGCACAACATATTAAGCCAACATTTACCATAATAGTGGTTGATTTACCAACAACCTATGGTGTTGTACTTGGAAGAGAATGGTGTTTTCTCTTGGGAGGTTATATAATGAATGATGGAAGTTGCATGATGCTCCTTAACAAAGGAGGACTCACCAAAGTATTTTTCTAGTAAAGGAGCATGCTTTCCTTTAAGAAAAAAGAAATGGAAGTAATAGAAAATTACATTGATTCTAGTCTTGGAATTTATGCCATTTTGAGTAAAGAAGATATAGAGGTTAAAAGGAATGATAGTCCTCCATTCAAAGGATTTTGAAAAATATTTTTTTATGGTTCCTCCTCTAAATTTGGAGCTAGATCAGGTGTGGTGTTCAAAAACCTTGAAGGAGGATTGTATCCTCATGCTTTTAGACTACAATTTGAATATAAAAACAATGAAGAAGAATACCAAGCATTGGTACAAGGATTGCCACTTTCTTACTAGATGGAAATCACTGACCTTGTAGTAATGGGAGATTTTGAGCTAGTGGTTAATCATGTCCATAAAAGTTATAATATCAAGAAGGAAAAATTGAAGATGTATGTAGGAAGAGTTGGAGACCTTATTCAAACTTTCAATTATTTTAACATGATGTTTATACCAAGAGAAATGAACCAAAAGGATGATTCACTTGTAGTTTCAGCTTCACTGTTCAACCCTGATGAATCCTTAGTCCATGATTCGTTTTGGGTCAATATGATTTTTCATCCTTTAGAGTTAGGTAATCATGACTTCTAGCAAGTTTTGAAAATGAAGAACACATTGCTAAATTCCTTATGGTAGCAGAGATAATGAACCAATATGTTGAAAAGGATGATGTTCAGAAAAAAACATGGATATTATGAAAAGTCAGATCATAGAAATATTTTAAAAGTCCAGATGTTTACTAGAGATGATCAAGCATGCAAGGATAAACCAAGAGAAGAAACTTAATATTGGAACCCTAGAAAGTTAATATTGGAACCCAAAAAAGGTTGAAGTTTTTAAATTTGGGTACCTCTTGTACCAAGGATGAAGATGAAGTTGAGCAATACATCAATGTTTCCAAAGAATTTCAATATATAATTGCATGGATGTATGATGATCTTAAATAACATGATAAAAGTATCATTCAATGTGTCATACCACTAAACGAAGGCATCAATCTCATCAGATAGAATCCAAGGGTGATTAATACTAAATTGAAGTCTTTGGTCAATTTAGAGCTTGAAAAGATGGAAGAAGTTGGGATTATTTTTTCAGTTAGACATTTAGAATGGATCTCAAACATGAAGGTGGTTAGAAATAAGAATGGAGAGATTCACTTGTGTGTTGAATTTTGGGATCTTAACTGAGCATCCCTCAACAATAATTATCCCTTTCCAAACGTGGAGATGTTATTACAACATGCAACTAGTTTTACAATGAATTCTATGTTGGGTGGATTATCAAGGTATAAAAAAGTACTCGTAGAAGTCGATGATAGACAAAAAATAACCTTTACCACACCCTAGGGGACATATGCCTATGTTAAAATTCCATTTGGGTTAATGAATGTTGGTGCTGCTTTCCAAAAAGCCATGAATCATGCATTTAATGATATGTCGGGGAGAACAATGGTAGATTATCAAGATAATCTAACAATTTATTCAAAAGTAACATATCAAACAAGTTTTTGAATGATGCAGATTATATGGCATATCCCTTAACCCAAAGAAGTGTCTCTTTGTAGTTTCACGAGGAAAATTATTGGGCCACACTGTAAGTAAGGATGGTATATATATAGATCCAGAGAGAATCAAATCCATAAGCGAATTGAATCCTCCTACAAGTTGGAAAGCTATTCAATCCTTTTTCGAAAAAATAAAACTTGTTAGAATATTTGTTCTATATTATGCTTCAATTGTTAAGCCAATAAATAAGTTGTTGAAGAAAGATAAAGTGTTTGAATGGATTGACAAATCGCAAAAATATTTTTCAAATATAAAATCAACAATCTCCACAACCCTAGTTCTAGTTAGCCCTAATTTTGACCAAGATTTCGTTCTATATTATTTTACTTTAGAAGAAACTATTGTTGTAGTATTGACCCAAAAGAGGGATTCAAAGGAAGAGCATCCAATTTATTTCAAGAGTAAAGGGTTACAAGAATATGAATTGAAATATTATCCTATGGAAAAGTAAGCATTTTCCTTGGTCGAATATATCTCTTATTTCATAACTTATATCCTCACTTCACATTTAATTGTTTATGTACTATATCCACCAATTAAGATCATGGTATCTCAACAACTTAGAGAAGGAAGATGCTCCAATTGGTTGGTAAAATTGCAAGAATTTGACATATAAATAAAGCAATTAAAAATTGTAAAAGATAAAGGGTTGTGCAAATTAATTGGTGGAATTGAAGTACTAAACATTGATCCTTCCACTATGAATAAAAATATTTATGTACAAGATGAAATGGTGACAAAATATGATGGTACAAGGAAATTATTTTTTATCTAAAATCTGGGTGGTTTCCTATTGAGATGCCAACAAAAGAAAGAAGAGCATTAAAAATGAATTCAAATTACTATGTGTTGATTTCTTAAGTTTTGTTTAGATGAAATTTTGATGGCATGTTTCTTAGATGCCTCAACCATTCAAAGTCAACTAAAGTTCTAAATGAAATGGATGAAGGTGTTTGTCATGGACATTTTTCTCTGATGGCAACATCACATAAGATAATTAAGTTGGTTTTTATTGGCCTACCTTATTCAAATATGTACATGCTTTTGTAAGGAAATGCTTACCATGTCAAAAAAAATCTGGTAAGATGAAAAGAGTTGTTATTCCTTTGAAAAATATTGCAGCTAATAGTCCTTTTACACAATTAGGTTTAGATGTCATTGGTCCCATAGATCCAAAGTCCAACAAGGGTCATTCATATATATTAATGGAAACTGATTACTTTACAAAAAGGCCGGAAGAAATATCATTAAAGGAAGCTAATTCATAATATTCTATACAATTCTTGCAAGAGAATATATTGTCAAGATTTTGTGTTCTGGAGAAATTCATTATCGATAATGGTTCCATATTCATTGGTTCTAAATTCACAACTTTATGTGGAAAATTTGGTATAATAATGGAACAATCATCAAATTACTGTTCATAAACTAATGGATTTGCCGAATCAACTAATAAATATCTGATACAAATTATCAAGAATACAATTGTTGCAAACCAAAGAGAATTGAATAAAAATCTAGTTAAAGATTTGTGGGAAAGAAACATTACACCATAAAGCAACACCAAGCATACTCCATTTTCTTTAGCCTATAGAAAAGATGTTAGATTTCCAATATATTTGGAATTAAATGAATTACCCATAACCACTGATATTGAAGACGAAGAAGGAACTACCACCATGCACAATCAATTTTATCATTTGATGCAATTGGAAGAGAAAAGAGAGCAAGCAATGATGAATATCTTGAAAACGCAAGAGGTAGTGAAGAAATATTTTGATCAAAGTACCACAATGAAATATTTTTATAAAGGACTATTGGTTTTATTACAGAACAAGGTAAAGAAAAACCATCTCTTCACTCCAAGTTTGATGTCTTATGGATTGGTCCTTATTAGATTGAGACAATTTAGGGTTTCAATTCATATATGCTAAAAATCATGGATGGTGAACTTTTGAAACTACATGTAAATGGGTAGCATTGAAACACTTTTTCCATTGAGTGTCCTAGTGGTTTACTAGTGTACCATGTTCTACTCTATACATTTACTATTCATATCCAGTTTGTGCAGACAATTTTCTTCTACTCCATGTCAAATTATTAATGCCTTCTAGGTTCTCAACAACCCATAGGGGGTCATTGTCTCACAATTGGAGCCAAAATGTTGACCCATTTAATGTCTCAACCTTAATCCTTATGTTAAGTCTTAAAATATGGAATATCTCTCCTTTCATCCCGATTAATAATTCTCTGCATGTCGCACAAGTTCTACATCTCTTCACTACTTCATGAAAAAATCATACATTTCCAACACTTAGCCATTTTTCATGACTTGCACCGTGGAGAGAAGATTTGTATTGAGCTCATTCTCCATGCTTCACATCAAATTATTTTTCTTGCATTCTACATAACTATTCACTTCACTCGTTCCACATGAACTGACACCTAGTAAATTTTTGAGTTCTATCATATGCAGAAGCAAAAAACACGACATACGATCACCTTTTCTCCACATTTAAATTTCCTCGTATGATTCTCCTCCTCTCTACAATAGTGTCCCATACTTAGTAAATTATTGAATTATTTATCATGTAAAGAAGTCAACACATAACCATTTTGTAGCATCCTCAGATCCCTGTTAGGAAATGCCACATATAAATTATTAACACTAATACTAATTTAATTAACAAAATTCTCTGCAATCACACAAATTAATGCAAAATAACAACAACTATATATATAACATATTCAGAAAAAATTATGAGAATAAATGAATAAATATTAACACAAAACATAAAATTTGCACACAATAAACACTTATCTTTGGTAAAAATAACACCAATTGCATGTAGACCTTCCACGATCCTCCCAACCTTAGACCACATTGCTCATAATTCTTAGTAGTGGGTTACCCACAAGATGGGGCTAAAACTCTACCTGGGTATATGATTCCTAACCAGGCTAAGGTCTCTTAGATAGTAGAAACTTAGACACAGGTTCCAACTTGAACTAAAATCTTATAGTCCATCATTCCCCACATGCTTTTCCCACCCCAGAAAGTGTACCCCTTCTTTGTTCAACAATCCTTCGACTGCCCCACTTCCTTTCCAGGGATTCAATGACAAAATAGACACAAAGTCTCAGAGCCTTGTAGCTGCAACTTGGCACCTTGGAAAATCAATTCCCAATAGTTCTCTCACCCATAGAGAATTATCACAGGCATGGAAACCTGCTTCTTCAGTATCCCATGAGCATGACAACCCGCCTCTTCAGTCTAGTTCCAAATATTTCCCTGGTACATGTACATGTAATGGCATCATTAAGGTGATGATGACAACAATAATGTGAGGTGAGAATAATAATAATGGAATGACAACCAAATGGACTAAACCCCCTGAATTATACTTTCATGTTCCCAACTTGAAACTTGTCATGTTGGGAACTAGCATGGGTCCACATGGGATCTATTTCCTAATTTAGAACTTAGCATATATTTTATATCCATAGTTTTAAACTTTATACTTTAGGAATATTAATAAAATATTCCTTTGGGATTAATCCCCCTTAACTTAGCCCCTTAATCCTAGACTCTTAGTGCAAGATACCAGATATATACAATATGCAGAACAGAAATAAGATGCTAGAAATGGCAGAATAACAATAAAATATCCAGCATAATCTTCACATTACACAGAAATGATATACGAAATAGCAATAAAAAAAGCACTTTGATTCATAAAGCAATGTTCACAGGCCTCTTCGAGGGGGAAACCTCCAGTCGAGCAACGCTCTGTTACAATAATATCCAAGCTAGGGTTCTCATACCGTCGCCCCTTATTTATACTAAATATGTCTATTAAGAGAAGCATCTAGAGGAAGATCCTTCTAGAAGTGGAAGCTTCTATTAGGTCTTCTTACATCCACCTTATTCTATTTTATTGAAAGGCCTTATTAATATTGACCTTTATTA
>SNQJ01S0003975.1:150567-179501 GCA_010110895.2 Picea sitchensis | reverse complement strand
CCTTCTAGAAGCGGAAGCTTCTATTAGGTCTTCTTACATCCGCCTTATTCTATTTTATTGAAAGGCCTTATTAATATTGACCTTTATTACATCCGAATACATTGATCTACCTATGTGCGGGTTAGGACCTTAACACTTAGCCCCCCCCTTTTCCCATTCTAGTGGAGTTTATCCCCCCATACGCTTTTACTTGGTAGGTCTGTAGCAGTCATATGTTTTCATTAAAAAATGAGTGTGATTACATTTTACAAATATAGGCTCACTAGCCTTTTAGTTTTTGGCTCTCTAGCCTAATAACCACGCAAGCACTCTGTTGGCCCTCGACCAAGTTTTGAGGAAACCTTGGTCAGATTTGGCCCACTTTTGGACTTCGACACGATGGTCGAAGATGGAGCACCCAGGCAAAGTTGAGATTGCAGATCTCACCCATTTTTGCAGGCTATGTGGACCTAGTAAGGGGTCCTCTATGGTTTTTGTAATGGGTTTATGGGATGTCTGCCCATGGAATTTTCCCATGTTTAGGCCTTATTGTAAGGGTTTGTAAAAGTATAAATAAAATAATAATGTATGGTAGAAGTAGTAGTCTTTTGAGATAAGTGCAAGTAGTTCGAGTGGCTTTGTGCAAGGGAATGTATGGGTGTTAAGGCTTTGTGCTTGATGAAGAGTTGGCTCTATGCCTTGACCTAGTTTTGGAAGGAGGATCTGGTGCTTAGTGCACAGATCTCCTATCTGGTGTGAAGCTTGACTCTTTGGCTTAGTGCAAAAGAGTGAATGAATGTAAGATTCAAACAAATAATAAAGAGGCGAAGCGGTTGGTGGACGTAGCCCCACACTAGGGTGAACCACATATATCTTGTGTCTTTGGTTTGCTTTTTGTTGTGTTACTTATGTTATGAATCTTATCAGTGCTTTGATTATTATATATGATAGATAGATCTGTTGTTTCTTAAGTTATTCACTTGTGTTAAGTGTAAATGAATGTTAGATCTAACTCAGTGATAAGTGCTCATGATATATAATCATTTATTGTTACTACACCGATCTATCTTTAGGTATGTTATGCGATGTTAATAAGGTTAGGAAATTAATGCATGTCATCTTCTAAGTGTTAATATAATACTCTGCGAAGTGTTATTATGACAGATCTGTGTCCCAGCTTGGTTACAGACACCTGCATCCTATAACCCCCCCTGCTTCTACCTCGGGTGAGACTTTGCTTGCTTCGCATGTGTTTCTGAAAGGGCCGGTAGTCGGGGTTTTGTTGGTGCGTTGTTAAGCATTGAACCCTGGGTCAGCCCCTGTGCCAACACACTCTGGACTCAAAATACATACATACAAAGGCACTCTAGCCCCAAAGTATCCTGGATCACCAGCCTATATGTACAATTACATTAATAATTACAATTAGAGTTTGACCTAGGGGTATTACATTCCCCTCCCCCTTAGTTATGCGTTTTCCTCAATGCATTATATACACATGAACAACAAAAAACTTCAAAAGTATTAAAAAAGATGTGGGTATTCTTCCCGCATAGCATCCTCATTCTCCCAAGTTGCATCCTCGGGATTGTACCGGGTCCATTGGACCTTTACTAGCCCTATGGCTTGATTCAAGAGTTTCTTGATCTTCCGATCCAATATGCAAATTAGTTGCACTTGAAAGTCACCTTCTTGCTCCACCTGAATGACATTCCAATTAATGACATGGTTAACATAAGGTACACATGTTTTAATCAACGATACATGGAATACATTATGAATACACATCGATGCAGGTAAGGAAAACATGTATGCGACGTGACCAATCCTCTCTAGGATTTCAAATGACCAACAATAACGTGCTACCATCTTAGAACAATTTCCAAAATTTAGGGAACTTCTCTTGGCCTTTACTTTTAAGAACACATGGTCACTCACTTTAAACTCTCTCAGAGTTTTTCCTTTATCTGCATAAAAAAATTTCTCGTCCTGGGAATCCTTTAAATTTTGTTTTATTCTCACCATCTTTTCTTCCATTTCCTTGAGTAATTTTTGTCCAACCACTTCTCTGTCTGTTGGATTGTCCCAACTCACTGGTGTGTTGCACTTTCTGCCATAAAGTGCCTCAAATGGGCCCATCTTTAGAGATGCTTGACACCCATTGTTGTAAGAAAACTCCACCAAATGTAAATAATCCTCCCATTTTGATGGGTTATCCATCACATACATCCTTACCATGTCTTCTATCATCCGATTTACCCTTTCCACCGTCTTAGGATCTAGATAACTATGACTGCCTCCTTAAACAATTAAAATAGCAATGGTATGGTTGTTAATATTACCTTCCACTTCAATCATATGTGACTAAAACTCAACTTTCTTGTTATCTAGGCCTGTGTATATTCTAGGTACATTTCTACCCATGTATTCAACTATATCAACTTGTTGTACATTGTGAACATACCTCACTTTTTCACCTATGTGAGTGTAGTATACTTAGGGAGGTAATATGGGGTACCTAGGGAGGTACCCAATGGGAATGTAGTTATGTGTTATTAGTGGAAGTCATTTAATACATGAGAATGTGGTCATTCAATGTAAGGTGGACTAGGTCCACTATGGTAGTTAAATGTAATAAATGTGACAAGGCTCTCTAGAAGGTTCCTAATATATATGGAGAGCTATATAAAGAAGTGTATGCAATGTAATGAAACATAGTGAAGAATATTGTGATTGTACAAGCAAGTGTTGCTTGAGGAGTGCATTCCTTCCTTAAGGAATATTATATGGTGTTACCCTACCTCAAGGGTTTTCTCTATATTCTTGTGTTCATGTTATGGTGAATGGTTTATGGTTTATTCTTGGTCTTATTGAAGTATATTTTCAGATATGGTATAGGCACTTAACAATTGGTATTAGAGAACTTTCCTTGGCCAAAGAAGGGAATAATTTTTTTCTCTTTTTGCAGAATTTTTTCTAGAGAAGAAAAAGAGGGCGACACACTTCAGGTTCATATATGAAGCTTTACGAGATTAATTTGGAAAAAAAAATTGGGTATTTGAATTCCTCTAAAAAAAATACCCAATTTCAAAAAAAAAAAATCAACTGAAACGAAGTTCGGGAAGTAAAGTTATGAGAATTTTAAATTCAGTAGTTTTTCTGGAAAACGCTGTGATTTTTGGCCGTAACTTATTGTTATATTTTTGGGGTTTTTCATAGAAAGATGTATTTTACAGGGAAATGTGATGGCCCTATTTTTGAAGCATTCATTAAAGAAAGAAAGTCAACATGGGAAAAGAATTGGCCTCTTTGGGTAGATCTCAAATTGCAAGGTGATGCTGCCATATGGTAGAAATCGCTTGATTATAAGGAGATGATGACACTCTCCAATGGAGAATTTGAAAAAATATTGTTAGACAAGTGGTCTCATGGAAAAAATAAGGATACAAAGAGAACCAAGAGTTTATTCTCATGTGACAAATCTATATTACAGGTTTATGGTTGTATTCATAAAGAAAATATCATTGCTTCTATTAACCCTAGTTGCATGCATAATTTTAGCAATGTTCAGTTGGTTAATAGATTGCAAGTTCCAGTAAAGAATATTCAAATCACACAAGTTGAGGGTGAAAATGTTCAAATTTTTAAATATTTGAAGATTACCATGGATAAATATGTGTTGCATTCAAATTTTTATGCTATGGATATGGATGAAGTGGATATTGTTTTGGGATATCCTTGGATAGAATCAGTGGTACCATTAATATTAATGTTAAAAAGAAGTTTTTGAAGTTGTGGTACAAGAAAAAGAAAATCACATTGCAGGATGTGTCTCTCAGTAAGAAATATGGGCCCATGGAAGCTAGAAAAGAAGTTATTGTCGAGTTTGAAGTTGAATAAAAGGTAAAGTCTTGAAAAGGAGATGAAGAAAAACTACAAGAAATAAATAATCAGGACGCTAAGGAGGTGCATGGAGGACTACTGACACTACGAGAAGAGCTCAACCTACAAAAATAATCCCATGACAACCCGAACATGATGCAGAGAAATATCGGGGTGGCAAGGCAGCATATAGACATCATGTTCGACTTCCATTGGGATGGATGGATGGTCGTACTTGGTACCAGTTGGCTACATTGCTTAGCCGATCATATTGTAGGGTTTCTTCTCATGTTTCGAGGATGAAACATGTGAAGGGGGATGGAATGTAGTATACCTAGGGAGGTAATATGGGGTGCCTAGGGAGGTACCCAATGGGAATGTAGTTATGTGTTATTAGTGGATGTCATTTAATATATGACAATGTGGTCATTCAATGTAAGGTGGACTAGGTCCACTATTGTAGTTAAATATAATAAATGTGAGAAGGCTCTCTAGAAGGTTCCTAGGAGATATGGAGAGCTATATAAATAAGTGTATGCAATGTAATGAAGCATAGTGAAGAATATTGTGATTGTACAAGAAAGTGTTGCTTGAGGAGTGCATTCCTTCCTTAAGGAATATTATATGGTGTTACCCTACCTCAAGGGTTTTCTCTATATTCTTGTGTTCTATTGGCCCTTGACCAAGTTTTGAAGAGTACTTGGTCATACTTGACCACTTTTGGGACTGCGGTAGCTTGCCAAGGAAGGAGCGCAACGCGAAGCAGAAAATAAGGAGGCAAGACCTATTTTGGGGTCCATTTTAGGGTTTTGGGTTGATGTAACGGGAAAGGGATGTCGGCCCGTGGGTTTACCCACGTTTAGGCCCATTTGGTAATCTATAAATAAGCAATATAGATAGTAAGGTAAGGGAGATAGTAATGTAGTACATCTATGTGATGTGTGAATGAAAGCTTAGTGCTAGTATTTGGATCTGTGTGATCGAATGTGCTCTGTGCATGAGATCGGAGAGCTAAGTGCAGGTTGTTATAGTCTGTTGTTGAAGAGCAAGGAAGAAGGATCTAGCGAGCTGCGTAGATATTCTGTCCTGTGCAAAGTAAGGGTCATTAGAGCTTTGTGCTGTAACTGCTTGACCAAGATAATATAAAGAAGACTTTGTGGACGTAGCCCCAGGGTGGGGGTGAACCACGGTAACTGTGTGTATAATGTTTAGTGCTTAGATCTTATGTATTTATCTCTTTCTTGGCTAAGTGCTTGATGTGATTAAGTAGATCTAGTTATTCTCTATGCTGTTGATGAATGAATGAACATTAGATCTGATCTATGAGATGCTTAGCGCTTGATCTGTTGAATCTAACCTATATTTCTGTGGATAAGTACTAAATCATTCTTAGTATAAGTATTCACTGTGATTCTCTGTGCCTTCTGCGAAGTATATTAATGAATGTATGTTAAGGAATAACTGATGCTAAGTGCACTGTAAGAAATATAATCACAGATCTGTGTCCCAACTAAGGTTGTAGACACCTGAGTCCTGCAACCACCCCTGCCTCTACCTCGGGTGAGACTTCATCTGCTTCGTAGGTGTTGCTGAAAGGGCCTGTAGTTAGGGTTTTGTTGGTGCAGTCTTGAGCATTGAACCTTGGGTCTGCCCCTATGCCAACAAATGGTTCCGTTGTCGGGACCTGGAATTGTGATTGCTGGGAATTGAAGAAGAAGAATATTTGTGTGAAATAAGCTCTGTGCGTAGATCTGTTGCCCTAGTGCGTAGTGTTATGTTTGACCTGTGAAGCTTTGTGCCAAGAAAAGAGGTCAAATCTGAAGAAAAAGAGGTCAGATCTGAAGAAAAGAAATCAGATCTGTGAAGAAAAAGGTAAGATCTGTAAGCTCTATGCCTTGATAAAGGTAAGAATAGTTAAAAGTCTTAGATCTGGAAGCTTTGTGCTTTGCAGAAGTAAGATAAGTGAATTTTTTTTGTTTCTAAAGCATGGATCTAGGTATGTTTGATATATTTTGTCCTAGCTTCAAAACTAGGGAATCAATAGATGAAAGAAAGTTTGACATGAATAGATCTAATAAGTATAGTGATAGATATGTTATACCTATGCATCGAAAGAATATATGGACTAACAAGTGGATGCAGGATCCTAGAAAAAGGTTTTTGCAGGCTAGCCACCATGATCCTGGTGCATAGTACAGAAGGAGTTGGGGAACATCTAAACGGATGAGAGGATTAACCATTTGTTATAGTTGTAGATGACCGAGACATCTTGCTAGAGAATGCCCTGGGAGAAGACCTAGTTGCCTATGTTGTAAGGCTATGGACCGTGAAGTATTGGATTTCCCTAGAATGATTGCTAGGCTTGAGAAGTTGAATATGGAACAAGAAAACCCTGAGGGAGATGAAGAGACCAAGATTATAGAAGAAACCCATAAAGAATCAGAAAATATATTGCTATAGATGAAAGATACCTTGAATGAGCACCAACATGTTAGGCTATCAGAGATCTTCAAAGAAAAGGAGAAAATCGAAGCAAGAATAGGGGACTTTGACATTGACTATACACTTGATGAAGAAGCGCAAGTGAACATTATGCCAGAAAGAACTTGGGAAGCTATAGGAAAGCCTGCGATGATCCCTTCCCTAGGAGGAACAAGTTTCTTCAGAGGAAAGCTAGTAAACCTACGTGGAAGGCTCGCCCATATACCTATGACTGTCAATGGAACTTCAATAGAGGAATACTTTGAGATCATTAAATTTGTTGAATACAACGCCTCGTTTACCATGCTCATAGGAAAACCCTGGATTGAGAACATGCCAGACAAAGAGAAGAAGAAAAAAAATTGGAACAGAAGAAGCAAGAGTAAAAAGACTTTATGACTAGAAGGATCGTGCATTTGATTGAAGAACAGAAGATCAGATCGCGGATATTTAATATTAGTACCTCCGATGTCGAAGCTAAGAGAACAATTGAGGATCCACAGAAGTTCGAGTTACCTATTTTTGATACAGAAGAGGTTTTATCAAGGAACCCTACGAAAGATTTTCCACAGTGTGAAGTAACTAAGACCACAACAGATACACATCAGAACCATAAAAGCATTACTGAGACAAAACTCACTGGGAAGAAGTCTAGGAAGTTAAGAAAGAAAAGGGCTAATACTGTAAAGTTACAAGAGGTTCTAGAGGACACTTCGCAGCAAGAAGAATTGCAGAATTGGAGCTTTGCCGAGATATCAGAACAACAACACAGAGTACTTCGCCATGATGAAGCAATATAACCGTTGGAACCGATATACCCGTTTGACCTCCACTCCGAACGGATCGAAAAGAAGTTATGGGTTACCACTAGATTGTTGGATAGAACCAGAATGGATAGAACGGAGTTAATGAAAGCTTCATATCCGTTACAAGAAGTCCATTTGTTACTTACTTATTCCATCGCGCCATGCCTGGAAGACACCTTTTCCAATTGAGAACTTGAGATTACAGAATACCCATGTTATGAAACAATGATTACTCTTGTTCTATTCTCTATCTGATTACAGTATCGACCATCCATTGACAACCCGAGACAGTGATCCCAAGCTTACATGTCCGACGAGCTTAGCACAACAGAAGAATCGGTGAGAGAAGTACTTTCTAGATTAAGGACATAAAGAGTCATGTCGGAAAGAGGGATGTCCACTGGAGTCCAAGCCTTGTCATCGAGAGGTGTAGCAACCTCCCCATCGACTGATCGAATTGGAACATCTCGAGCTGACGCAGAGTTGAGAACTAAGCATAGGGACGACATAGCCAATGCGAAGCTAGTGCCAACCATCCTACCAACTTGCATTCCCCCTCTAAGTGGTGATATTAATAGGGACAATGTCCCTAGAGACTTTGAATACACCCTAGTCCTTGCATATCTACCAAAATGAGTTTGCACCTACCACGCAGATCAAGACAAGGTTACAGCGTTGAAGTTATGTGACTTCAACCTGGGAGACCGTAAAGCCTACAACATGCTCTCACCATATAAATACTTAACGAGGACTAAGGGTCAGAACTCAAAGATCGTCCCTCAGCAATGGATGATGAACCTCACGCAGTCTAATCTGCTCAATGTTATGAAGATACCGCACTTCATTCGACATCAGGAGGTGTCTTCTTGTGTGAAATTGCTACTAGCAAGTTACCATGGAGGATACCTGTGGTCGAATCGTCGTATAACTTTTGATTTGACATTGATCAATAGGATTACCAAGCTTAGCATGTAGGGCCCTGATCCCCATGAGTACTACCCTGGAAATACCATAGACCACGCTCTTTCACAAAATATTAAAGAGGCTTATGGAAATGTTGAAAAAGGTGCACGGGGTTACAAGGTAACCTCTATCGTGAGTGGCATAGTGTGCCTCGCATGTCAGCTGATAGCAGGGAAGCTGGTACGTAAGAATAGACCTACACAAGTATTAGGATTTTTAGTTTACCTCACAGGGAAGTGCATGGAGGGACTACAAATGAATTTGGCAAAATATTTGGTCAATCAGCTAGAAATCGACTGTAGAGAATCCCAGGACCAGGGGCATGAATTCCACTTTAGTTGGCTGCTAATATTGATCGCCTTTGTTGCATGGGAGCTACTGGAAGGTGCAACCTTTCCTAACCTCGACCCATTTGAACCATTAGCTGTGAATTTCAGTACCTTATGGTACTCGATGGACATGAGCAAGCAGTGGCAAACAAATGCCATTTTTCACAGATACTATAACCAACTGAAAGTTTCCATAGGGGGTGAACTTCGCATAGCCCCGAACACTTTACAAAGGTTCCAACCTTTGATAAAGTTTAGCACAGACCACCACTTTATATACCTAACTCCACGAACTGATCAACACCAAGAACAACTTCAGTCCTATTATGAGCTAACCGAAGAAGACCTAGAAGAAATCACCAAGGAATGGTCGGTGGACCTCCTTGTTCCAGCAGATCCAACAGACATTTCAGATATTGACAGCCCAAAAGATGCACAGGACACACCTGGGCCCAGTAAGATGAAAAAGACAAAGAAGACAAAGGAAACAAAGAAGCCTGAAGAGGTTCAAGATGTAGATAGCTACTCTGTAAAGATGACTTCCATCACACCTGATCAAGAAGGTAACAATGACGACCTAGAGGAAGTCGAACAACAACCAGAAGAAGAATTCGAAGTTCCAAAGAAGAGAAAAGGGTCACCTTTGTAGTCTTCCTCTAATAAGAAAGCAAAAGCGACTGTGACCAAGATGAAGACCACGCTCAACCCCGATGACTTTAACTTTCTCCTTGCGACTTTGAATGAAGCCATAGAAGAAATTACAGAAAAACAGGAGGCCAAGAAACAGACAATGTACGAAAGAATTGAAGCCAAGCTCCAAGGAGTGCAGTGAGCACTTCAGTCTAATCACCCAGTCTCCACTACGCCCATACTAGAAGGACCAACAGAAGCAGGAGATGAATCAGTTCAACTCCCCAGGATTGCTGACATAGTCGAAGTACGCCTTCGAAAAGTGGAAGAAGTAACAACGCAGGCCACCCAGGCCCTAAAGAAAGCATAGGAGGAAATCATAGAGTAGCGTTAAGATGCACAGCAAGAGAAGGAGGCCATCCAAGAGAAATTTGATAGAGATAGAGAAAAAATCCAAAAGGAGAAGGAGCATCTTCTCACGAAGAAAATTAGAATCGAAGAAGCTGTCAACAGAGAATTTCACTCTGTGATCAACTTAGAACAAAGGGCTAAAGAACCCTTAGACCGTCAAGTGATGAAGCTTGATGAAGTTATTCAACAATTGCAACAAAGAGTCATGGAATTAGAACATCAGATCATCCTAAGCACCCCGCAAGAAGAGTGCGACCAACGAGAAATAATTGCCCGGGGTACAGTAGAAAGGATTAAAGAACTCATTGAAGAATGCAAACAACTAAGTACAAGAAGCACGCAGATACATGAGAACCTGACCGAGTACCCCTAATTACATAAACTAGAGTCACAACTCCAGGAGGCGAAGAAACATGCAGATAGACTTCAGATGCAGCTGAAGGCCCTGTCAACTATAGATAAAATGAAGCGATCCCATGAGCAATGTGTCACACAACAGTAGATCCACATGATCCAGAGCAAGGTCATGGAAGTGATGCAACAACTTCAACCTTTGCAGGATAAGTCATGTCAACTATTTCTAGAGATTGAGAACCAAGGGACAGAGCTACAACAGGTTGTGATTACAGTAGAGAAGTGCCTAGAAGGACCAGTCAATAACACACTCATCCAGGAGTTCGCCGAGCAAGAGAAAGTTTCAAAGCAGTAGGTCAAAGTAGCTCGAGCCAAGCTCAAGGGGTTCGAAGTGGAATTGGTCAGACCTAAGTGACTCGGGACGAGTCACAGGTGAGTGTTGGGGGCCTGTTGGCCCTTAACCAAGTTTTGAAGAGTACTTGGTCATACTTAACCACTTTTGGGACTGTGACAACTTGCCAAGGAAGGAGCGCAATGCAAAGCAAAAAATAAGGAAGCAAGACCTATTTTCGAGTCCATTTTAGGGTTTTGGGTTGATGTAACGAGAAAGGGATGCCGTCTCGTGGGTTTAACCACGTTTAGGCCCATTTGGTAATCTATAAATAGGCAATATAGATAGTAAGGTAAGGGATATAGTAATTTAGAACATCTATGTGATGTATGAAAAAAATCTTAGTGCTATTATTTGGATCTGTGTGATCGGATGTGCTCTATGAATGAGATCGGAGAGCTAAGTGCAGGTTGTTATAGTCTGTTGCTGAAGAGAAAGGAAGAAGGATCTAGCGAGTTGCGCAAATCTTCTGTCCTGTGCAAAGTAAGGGTCATTAGAGCTCCGTGCTGTAATTGCTTGACCAAGATAATATAAATAAGACTTTGTGGACGTAGCCCCGGGGTGGGGGCGAACCACGGTAACTGTGTGTATAATGTTTTGCGCTTCGCTCTTATGTATTTATCTCTTTCTTGGCTAAGTGCTTGATGTGATTAAGTATATCTAGTTATGATCTATTTTGTTGATGAATGAATGAACATTAGATCCGATCTATGAGATTCTTAGTGCTTGATCTGTTGAATCTAACCTATATTTCTATGGATAAGTACTGAATCATTCTTAGTATAAGTATTCACTACAATTCTCTATGCCTTCTGTGAAGTATATTAATGAATGTATGTTAAGGAATAATTGATGCTAAGTGTGCTATAAGAAATATAATCACATATATGTGTCCCAGCTAAGGTTGCAGACACCTGAGTCCTGCAACCACCCCTGCCTCTACCTTGGATGAGACTTCATCTGCTTAGCAGGTGTTGCCGAAAGGGACGGTAGTTATGGTTTTGTTGGTGCCCTCTTTAGCGTTGAACCCTGGGTCTGCCCCTATGCCAACATGTTGATGTTATGGTCAATGGTTTATGGTTTATTCTTGGTCTTATTGAAGTATATTTTCAGATCTGGTATAGGCACTTAACAATTGGTATCAGCGCACTTTCCTTGGCCAAAGAAGGGAAGATTTTTTTTCTCTTTTTGCAGAATTTTTTCTAGAGAAGAAAAAGAGGGCGACGCACTTCAGGTTCATATATGAAGGTTTACGAGATTAATTTGGAATTTTTTTTTGCTTATTTGAATTCCTCTAAAAAAAATACCCAAATTCAAAAAAAAAAATCAGCTGAAACGGAGTTCGGGAAGTAAAGTTATGAGCATTTTAAATTCAATAGTTTTTCAGGGTTTTCCCGGAAAACACAGCGATTTTCTACCATAACTTATTGTTATATTTTTGGGGTTTTTCATAGAAAGATGTATTTTACAGGGAAATGTGGTGGCCCTAGTATTGAAGCATTCATTAAAGAAAGAAAGTCAGCATGGGAAAATAATTGGCCCCGTTGGGTAGATCTCAAATTGCAAGGTGACGTTGCCATATGGTGGAAATTGCTTGATTATAAGGAGATGATGACACTCTCCAATGGAGAATTTGAAAAAATATTGTTAGACAAGTGGTCTCATGGAAAAAATAAGGATACAGAGAGAACCGAGAGTTTATTCTCATGTGACAAATCTATATTACAGGTTTATGGTTGTATTCATAAAGAAAATATCATTGTTTCCATTAACCCTAGTTGCATGCATAATTTTATCAATGTTCAGTTGGTTAATAGATTGCAAGTTCCAGTAAAGAATATTCAAAACACACAGGTTGAGGGTGAAAATGTTCAAATATTTAAAGATTTGAAGATTACCATGGATAAATATGTGTTGCATTCAAATTTTTATGCTATGGATATGGATGAAGTGGATATTGTTTTGGGATATCCTTGGATAGAATCAGTGGGTACCATTAATATTAATGTGAAAAAGAAGTTTTTGAAATTATGGTACAAGAAAAAGAAAATCACATTGCAGGATGTGTCTCTTAGTTAGAAATATGGGCCCATGGAATCTAGCAAAGAAGTTATTGCCGAGTTTGAAGTTGAATCAGAGGCAAAGTCTACATAAGGAGATGAAGAAAAACTACAAGAAGGAAATAATCAGGAAGCTAAGGAGGTCATTGAATCAAAGGCACAAAGTGTTGCATATATGAAGAAAAAAGAAAAAATTCCTATAGTTGTTGTATATCTCCATCCACATCATATAGAGACACAATAGTGATCAAGGCAAGGGCGTGTGCATCAACACATTTATGCACCAACAATGCACCAAACTGTAAATCGATCAAGAGGTGCATGGAGGACTACCGACACTACGGGAAGAGCTCAAGATAAAAAAATAATCCCATGGCAACCTCGACATGATGCAGAGCAAGATCAGGGTGGCAAGGCAACAGATAGACATCATGTTCGACTTCCATTGGGATGGCTGGATGGTCGTACTTGGTACCAGTTGGCTACATTGCTTAGCCGGTCATATTGTATGGTTTCTTCTCATGTTTTGAGGACGAAACATGTGAAGGGGGATGGAATGTAGTATACCTAGGGAGGTAATATGGGGTACCTAGGGAGGTACGCAATGGGAATGTAGTTATGTGTTATTAATGGATGTCATTTGATATATGAGAATGTGGTCATTCAATGTAAGGTGGACTAGGTCCATTATGGTAGTTAAATGTAATAAATGTGAGAAGGCTCTCTAGAAGATTCCTAGGAGATATGGAGAGTTATATAAAGAAGTGTATGCAATGTAATGAAGCATAGTGAAGAATATTGTTATTGTGCAAGCAAGTGTTGCTTGCGGAGTGCATTCCTTCCTTAAGGAATATTATATGGTGTTACTCTACCTCAAGGGTTTTCTCTATATTATTGTGTTCATGTTATGGTGAATGGCTTATGGTTTATTCTTGTTATTATTGAATTATATTTTAAGATATGGTATAGGCACTTAACAATTGGTATCAGAGCACTTTCCTTGGCCAAAGAAGGGAAGAATTTTTTTCTCTTTTTGCAAAATTTTTTCTAGAGAAGAAAAAGAGGGCGACGCACTTCAGGTTCATATCTGAAGCTTTACAGGATTAATTTGGAAATTTTTTTGGGGTATTTGAAATCCTCTCAAAAAAATACCCAATTTAAAAACAAAAAATCAACTGAAATGAAGTTCGGGAAGTAAAGTTATGAGCATTTTAAATTCATCAGGTTTTCAGGGTTTTTCGAGAAAACACCGCGATTTTCTGTTGTAACTTATTGTTATATTTTTGGGGTTTTCCATAGAAATATGTATTTTAGAGGGAAATGTGATGGCCCTAGTATTGAAGCATTCATTAAAGAAAGAAAATCAGGATGGGAAAAGAATTGGCCCCATTGGGTAGATCTCAAATTGCCAGGTGATGCTGCCATATGGTGGAAATCACTTGATTATAAGGAGATGATGACACTCTCCAATGGAGAATTTGAAAAAAATTGTTAGACAAGTGGTCTCATGGAAAAAAAAGGGATACAAAGAGAACCAAGAGTTTATTCTCATGTGAAAAATATTTATTATAGGTTTATGGTTGTATTCATAAAGAAAATATCATTGTTTCTATTAACCCTAGTTGCATGCATAATTTTAGCAATGTTCAGTTGGTTAATAGATTGCAAGTTCCAGTAAAGAATATTCAAAACACACAGGTTGAGGGTGAAAATGTTCAATTTTTTAAAGATTTGAAGATTACCATGGATAAATATGTGTTGCATTCAAATTTTTATGCTATGGATATGGATGAAGTGGATATTGTTTTGGGATATCCTTGGATAGAATCAATGGGTACCATTAATATTAATGTGAAAAATAATTTTTTGAAGTTGTGGTACAAGAAAAATAATATCACATTGCAGGATGTGTCTCTCAGTAAGAAATATGGGCTCATGGAAGCTAGCAAAGAAGTTATTGCTGAGTTTGAAGTTGAATCAGAGGCAGATTCTACAGAAGGAGATGAAGAAAAACTACAAGAAGGAAATAATCAGGAAGCTAAGGAGGTCATTGAATCAAAGGCACAAAGTGTTGCATATTTGAAGAAACAAGAACAAATTCCTACAGTTGTTGTATATCACCATCCACATCATATAGAGACACAATAGTCATCAAGGCAAAAGCATGTGCATCAAGACATTTATGCACCAACAGTGCACCAAATAGGAAATCGATCAAGAGTTGCATGGAGGAATACCGACACTATGCGTTAGCGACATTTCTTGTCCTAGGCACAAGAGTATTTGGGTCTGCAAGTTACACGAGAAGCGCCCGAGAGCAGCATGGAAAAATCTCGTTTTAAGGGTTCCAAGCACGTAAGAGGGAGAAGTTATGTTGTCGATGATCCAGATTCGTCCATAAGAGCAGATCAACAGTCATCGGGATTTCGGGGTTACCAAGTTAACCGGTATATAGCGTCAGAGAAAGCGCCTATATTTCGAAGACTAAATCTGGGTCGTCTGATCCAGTGACACATATTGAAATATCTAGTCATGTCGGCATATCGACATTCGGGAGTTCAGAGGGTAAAAGTCCCTCGTCGTCTCACATCTCGAAACCCCGAACCTCGAAGTGCCGAAAGCGCCCAGAGTCGAGCCCGCCGTATCGCGATGCAGTTTCAACCATTCATCCAAAGGGGACACCTGGTGCATGATTAGGCTCCTCGCCTTTTTACCCATCGAGATTTCAAGGCACAAGGAATAGCTCCATCATATTCCCGATGCGCGAGGTGCTGGGAGCATCTAGGAGCCAGACCCACAACATCACTGAGTAAGTTCAGGACCGTCAGATCTGAGAGGGACACGTGGCGTCCAATTAAGCCATCTAGACGTTTCTCTCATCGCAACTGTGAATAGGCAAGGATTAACTCCTTCCATTCGTGAACGACGAAAGCACTTTGGGAATAAAAACAGGGTCACAGCTCATGGTCACATGGGAAAGAAAGGAGTTGTGTGAAGGAGGCCAAAGGCGTCGAGTCTAGTCGCCGAAAGGATCATCATGATCTCCATGCACCATCTGATTCGACCTTGATACTGGTTTTCGCTTGGAGTAAATGAAGGAGAGAAGGGGTGGTTGAAGCCTCTCCTTAGGCATTAAGTCTAAGGTATGGATAATCTGGCAAGCGGTCTGCTTGAGAGGGTCCTGTGTACCTATTTTTCCAAAGAATCCATGCCGAGTCCTCGACCAACCAGAGGAGGTTTGCACATGCTAACTCGGCTCTTAATGGCTCAGCTACTTCCCTTGTAGGATCCATGCGCAGTTAAGGTGGCACCTGACAAAGAATATCCATCCGAATTTGGCCGAGGGGACACCAAGCCTTGGGTGACCGAGCAAGCCTATGTTAGGTGAATTGGTCTGAGTATATAGACTCAGTTTTTGTATTTTTGTAAGGCATCGATGGTTGAGCGAGGCTCCCGGTGGTAAAGATTTAATGAAGCATTGTTATTCTGGTTATGCATGGACTCTTGAGACTTCTTGCCTTATGGATGTCAATTTATTTCACGTCTTTGTTTACACTGTGTTAGAGCAGCTCGGAATTGGAGAATCCAGTCGAGTTGTCACTGTTATAGGATGATGTAGATTGGATCACTGTAACAGTTGCATTATTTCTAATCGGTCCTTGTGATTTTCTTAGCACTGAGAGACTTGGAATTGGAGAATCCAGCCAAGTCCCCCCTTCAGTTTCTTGAGACCCTGAACCAAGAGGATCTCACATTCAGGGTTTTTCTTCTACAAATTGCTGAAAGGCCTATTGCTCGAGGCAGTTTGTTCACTCTTCTTACCAAGTCTTCCACCTGCTCATCTTTTAATCAACTCACTGACTGAAGTTAGATCAAGACCTCCTTTGTTCCTTACATACCAGACTCAGTTCCCGAGTTAGAGCGATATCTGCCCGAGTCTCTACCCATTTGATCACCCATTAAAACTATCATGACATAAAAACTGATGGGCGTCGGGCTCTGCTCCTGCCGCAATCCAGGAGTGACTTCCGTCACCAACATTTCTGGCGTCGTTGTCGGTGACGAAGTTGAAAATTTTCCCCGAGATTGAACGGCATTGACCCTTTGATTTCGAAGGTGCATCAGGTATCAAAGCCTTTAAAGATTGCTACTGTGCACCTGGTGACTCCATTGTGACGACTCCGCTGTGGCGATCCTTCCGTATCAATTGTAGCTTTCATAGGCAGGCACATGCGGTCCCATCATCAGTTGCCTCTAGCTACACTTGAAACTGATCCGGAGGTGGTTCTCGGGAAAGGAAAGGCCTCTGAAGGGGAAGTTGTCGCCGCCGAACCTGGTAATCCACCATCTCCTTCTGTAGGAACTCCATTCTCTCCTCCTTAGTTTCCTAGCAGACTGCTTTCTGAAGTTTTCCGTTTCCTGAATTTCGGGAGTGTTCCTGTTGAGGTTTCCCCCCCTGGTCTGGGACTAGAGGGAGAAATCCTTGTCATTCTTCTATCCCCCGAAGCTATACCTTGACGTAGACCCAGGACCACTGAAGATTTCCCCACTCCTATCTCTACCGCTTCTCCTTTTGTTACTGTTGCCCCTTCTGCACAAAGATAAGCATCCATCAACTTAAGCTTGCTAGCCTTCTCCCTTAATCCCCTATTGTTTCCCACTCCCCTCAAAATATCATCCCCAGCATCCCCTTTTCGGGCTCCTTATCCTCCAAGTTCCCCTCCACGTAATATCCCTATGGTAGGAGCAAATCCCCCTATGACCAGAATGGAGGTCATTATAGCCGCTAGGTATGCGCCCCTCGTGTTACCTCAGTCTCTTAATGCCCTCCCAGTAGATGGTTACCTCAAACAGCTGCCCAAGTTTACAGGCGAGGGGGACATAACTATAGAGGAACACTTAGAAGCCTTTTACAGTTTTACAGATGATAATGTTATCATGCATGAAGACGTATGGATGAGGATTTTTGTCCATAGCCTTCAAGGCGAGGCTAGAAAATGGTTCAAGGCCCTGCTTCCTGGATCTATTGATGGGATTGAAGCTTTGGATAGTGTCTTTTTGAGACAATGGGGAGATAAAAAAGACTTCATGTATTACATGACAGAGTTTGGGTCTTTGAAGAGGAAAGAAGGGGAGTTTGTCTCCGACTTCTCCAAGAGATTCAATAAAATGTATAATAAAATCCCTGCAGAGATAAAACCCTCCAAAGCCTCTACAAAGATCACTTATGCTAACGCCTTTGACCCCGATTTCTTCCTCTTGTTGAGGGAAAGAAGAGCCACTACTCTGGCCCACATGTAGGATGCAGCCATGGAGGTAGAATCTAACATATTCGTTGTTGACCGACTCAGGAACACTGCTGGTAGAAACATATCTAGGTAGAGGCCCGAAGCATCCCCATCTAGTCCCTCTCCCCTGCCCCTTTAGCCAGATGAGACAACTAAAGTACTAAAATCACTTTATGCCAGAATGGAAACATGGGAGTTAGAAGGGAAGCCCATGTATAGAAATCCCCAGAATGCTGATGGCAGAGGTTTCAGGAGACCTAATAATAATGGACCACAGGCTTTCCCAAGGGAACCAAAGGGGAAAGATAGGGAAGATCAAAGGATCCAAAACCCTCTCCAAAATAAACTGGTTACTCATGAGGCAGGAGAGGAGATAAACGAGTTTGACCCCGAAATTCACTGTGTTGAAGAAGCTCCTCCTTTTCCCCATTTGACTCAGTCTACATATGAAGAATCCCTAATGAGCATTCAAATTCATGAGTTAGGTAAAGGAGAAAAGGTCGGTTACACCTCCAACAGATACAATCTTAGGTCAAGAAAGAAAGAAGGAGACTTTGACGGCCAATACCATCCCCTCATAGCAGAAAGGCCTACTAAGTCTGCAACAACCACTACTAAAGAAAAGAAAGCTCAGAATGCTTCGCCGACAGTCAAAGAACCCGTCTCTGAGGTAAGGGAAGCTCCTAAGCCTATTTCCTCCTTTAATTTTGAGCATGAAATTCAAAAGATCAAAATTCCCGTCCCCCTCTCTGAGCTAGTGAAAAATTAAGACTTCAAAAGTTCCCTCTCCAAGATGCTACAATTTGAGTCCCCCCAGCCCCCCTCTGACTCAGTGAACCTTCAAGATGAGAAACCGACAGTCATCCTAGGTCCCATGGTAGAAGACAAAGATGATCCATCCCCTCCCTTCTACACCTCCCTGAACATACATGATAAAGTGTTGCATAATTGCCTCATGGATTCATGAGCTTCCCACAACCTTATGCCCAAAATTGTCATGGAGGAGCTGGGAATGGAGGTGACAAAGGCCTATCATGATTTGTACTCTTTTGATTCAAGGAGAGTTAAGTGTCTGGGAGTCATCAAAGACCTAGTGGTTTCTTTGTTTCAGCTACTATTGTGGTAGCTGACGTTCCCCCCAAGTTTGGCATGATGTTGTCAAGATCTTGGATTAAAAGACTTGGAGGAACGTTACAGATGGATCTCACATATGACACCATTCTGGTCTTTGGAGGGGAACATAGGAGGTTGTACAGAGAAGCCCAACTAGCCTATATTGTCAGTGATGAAGAAAACCCCACTAATCACCCCATCTTTGCACTTGACACCTATTTAGGGTCTAGTTTGTTACAGATCACTGGAGCTCCTGAGGTCCCTTTACAGATCAGAGAGCAGCCCATTCTTAATCAGTAGACACCTCCTCCAACCACCTCTGTTTGGAAGATGTTCTTTGATGGAGCTTCCTCCAGTATAGGCGCAGGCGCTGGAGTGATTTTCATATCGCCCCGCCAAGAGACCATATCCCTGTCATACAAGATGGAATTTGAAACTACCAACAATGTGGCGGAATATGAAGCTCTTTTTCTGGGTATGAGGGCTGCAAAAGAAATGGGAATTGAAGAGGTGTCAGTGTTCGGAGATGCATAATTGATAATCCAACAGGTCATGAATGTTTATTGGGCCAAGCACCCTCGTCTCAGGAGTTACAGAAACGAGGTATGGGACCTGATTGATAATTTCTTCTCAGCTTTCAACATTACTTTTTTCCCAAGGGAAGAAAATGCCTCAACCGACTCCTTAGCGGTCTCGGCTAGTCTGTTCAGGATCCCTCTGCCACCGAAAATCCATGGTGAGGTTGAAATAAGATACAGACCATCCATCCCAGACAATGTAAATCATTGGGAGGTATTCGAGGACGATCTTGAAATCAAGAATTTTCTTCAGTCTGTCGATGAGTTTTCGGCATTGCACATTGATCAGGATCCTGACCCCGAAGGTGACCCTCCCTCTGAGGTATTCTTGAATAAAATCGTTAATCACCAAATTATTAAGCTACGTAGCAATCACATTCCAAGGGGACTAGTCCCTTTAGAAAGGTTGTTCGAAAAGAATGATGTGGCAGTAAAGGGCGGTGTTTCAAATAAAGATGTTGACATAGCCGAATGCAACATTGGCACACAGGAGGAGCCTAAGTTTGTCAAATTATCAAGCAGCCTGACCAGTGAACAGAGGGCAGAGTATACTGAGTTATTGAAGGAATTCACTGACGTGTTTGCATGGGCCTATAAAGACCTCAAGACTTATGACACATCTGTCATTAAGCACAAGATCCCACTGAAAGAAGAGGCTAAGCCATTCAGGCAGAAGTTGAGATAGATAAATCCCATGTTGCTACCTATCATGGAGAAGGAAGTGAAGAAATTGCTAGATGCCCAAATCATTGTCCCCTTGAGATATTCCGAATGGGTGGCCAATTTGGTCCCAGTAAGGAAGAAAAGTGGAGAAATAAGACTCTGTGTTGATTTCAGGAACCTGAATAGGAGCTCAAGGAAAGACAATTACCCCCTGCCCAATATGGAACAAATACTGCAGAGGGTAACTGGTGCATCCAGGATATCCATGATTGATGGTTTTTCTGGCTATAATCAGATATCAGTCATACCTGAGGATAGAGAAAAAATGGCCTTCACCACTCCTTGGGGCACATTCATGTATTCCAAAATGCCTTTTGGATTGATGAATGTAGGGGAAACATTTCAGCTAGCCATGGACATAGCTTTCATTGGGGAGACTGATAAGTTTGTGGTGATCTATCTGGATGACATAACAGTCTTCTCCAGGTCTGAAAGAGAGCACTGCGGTCATCTGGAAAAAAAAATTTGAAGTGTTGGAGGTTTGGCCTATCCTTAAATCCCAGAAAATATTTGTTTGCTATGAAGGAGGGGAAGATATTAGGCCATATAGTATCATAAGAAGGAGTGAGGATTGATCCTAGCAGGGTAGAGGCAATTCAAACCTTGTCACTTCCTAGATCCAAGAAGGAAGTTCATGCCTTTTTAGGGAAGATTAATTTCTTGAGGAGATCCGTCTCAAATTTTGCTGAGTTGGTGAAACATATCACAACCATGCTCAGGAAGGGAAATGAAGTGAAATGGACCGCTGAACCCAGGGGATATTTTATCCAAATAAAAAGGGCATTGACTGAGGCACCTATGCTGATCAATCCTAACTATTCCAAAGAGTTCCAAATTTTCTCTTTTGCTTCTTTTGATACAATAGCAGCGGTCTTGTTGCAGAAAAATGAGGAAGGGCGAGAACAACCCATTGTCTTCTTCAGCAAGGCATTAAGAGATGCAAAGACCAGGTATGAAATCATGGAAAAACAGGCCTATGCCTTAGTAAAAGCTCTCAAATCTTTCAAAGTCTATGTCCTGCACTCAAAGGTGACCGCATACGTCCCTTCAGCCTTTGTGAAGGACATTTTTGTACAACCCAACATAGATGGGAGAATAGGTAAGTGGATCGCCAGGATCCTAGAGTTTGATCTGGAGATTAAGCCCACTAAGTTGATAAAGGGGCAGGGTTTAGCCAAGCTGCTGGCTGAATCCAATTGCAAAGCCTTGGGGATTAGCTTCATCAATGCCTGTTCAGAAAACCCACAAGCTGAGGCATCCAATAAGAATTCTCAGGGTGCCTTATCACTAGCAGCATGCACCTGGTACAAGGACATCTTGTATTTTTTGTAAGAATTGAAGCCTCCTGATGGAATGGGAAAAAGAAATGTGAGAGCTTTGAAGCTCAAGGCGGTCATGTATTGCCTCATTGACCAAGCCTTATACTGGAAAGACCCTCTAGGGGTATTTTTAAGATGCCTGGACCCGCAAGAAGCCTAGAAGGTTATGATTGATTTCCATAATGGCCTTTGTGGGGGGCATCATTTCTGGAAGACCACAGCTCATAATATCCTCAGGGCTGGATATTACCGGCCTACTTTATTCGTTGATGTCTGTAGATAAATCAGAGCTTGCATCAAATTCCAAAAGTTCTGAGGAAAGCAACAACTCAAATCAATGCCATTAAATCCTATAGTATCTTCAACACCTTTTCAATAGTGGGGGTTGGAATTCATTGGAGAAATTCATCCTCCCTCAAGTGGTCAACACAGATGGATCCTGACTGCGACAGACTATTCACCAAATGGATAGAAGCTACCCCTACTAGGAGTACTTCTCACAAAGTAATTATGAGCTTCCTGGAGGATATCATAGCCAGATTTGGCTGTCCCAGTAAAATCGTGACCAAAATTTCTACCTCTTTCAGGTCTGAGCCTTTGGTCAAGTTCTGTGAACAGTTTGAGATTTCGCTGATCCACTCTACTCCCTATTGTCCTCAAGGAAATGGACTGGCGGAGTCTTCCAATAAAAGTCTGATCAATCTCATTAAAAAATTGTTGGAAGAAAATAAAAGGGCCTGGGATTCAAAGCTCAAGTTTTCTCTATGGGCCGACTAGGTGACAACAAAGAAGTCCCTGGGAATCTCACCTTTCCAACTTGTTTATGGAACAAAGGTTGTTTTCCCTACTTATCTCGCTTTATCTGTGGAAAAATTTCTCCAGGACCTTGAAGGAGAGCCTGACCATATGATTAGAAGGATTCATCAGATGTTGTAAGTACAATAGATCAGGGAATAGGCCATGAACATGGCCTACCATCATCAACAGAAAATCAACCTTTGACAGGAAAAGAAAAAAGAAAGTTTTCGAGCTGGGTGATCTGGTGCTCAAATGGGATGCACCCAGGCAGGATAAAGGAAAACACAGTAAGTTTGATGCCCTTTGGTTTGGGCCTCTCAAGATCTCTGAGGTATTTTCAAACAACACTTACAGGTTGCAGGATTTGGAAGGCGAAGAAGTTTTTGATGGCCCAGTAAATGGGCATTTCTTAAAAAAATGTTTTTTGTAAGCCGCAAGCGGCTTCTTTTGTTTTGTAAATATTGTTTTATGTTTTCTTTTTTCGGCTTAATAAATGACTCCATAGCCCAACAACAAGGCACTGGATCTGCAAAAAGAGTCCTTAGATCATTGCAGGGATGACTCTATCCCCCAGGGAGCCTAATGTTAGCGACATTTCTTGTCCTAGGCACAAGAGTATTCGGGTCTGCAAGTTACACGAGAAGCGCCTGAGAGCAGCATGGAAAAATATCATTTTAAGGGTTCCAAGCACGTAAGAGGGTGAAGTTATGTTGTCGACGATCCAGATTCATCCATAAGAGCAGATCAACGGTCATCGAGATTTCGGGGTTACCAAGTTAACCGGTATATAGCGTCAGAGAAAGCGCCTATATTTTGAAGACTAAATCTGGGTCGTCCGATCTAGCGACACATAGTGAAATATATAGTCACGTCAGCATATCGAAATTCGGGAGTTCAGAGGGTAAAAGTCTCTTGTCGTCTCACATCTTGAAACCTTGAACCCCAAAGTGCCGAAAGCGCCCAGAGTCGGGCCCGCCGTATTGTGATGCAGTCTCAGCCGTTCATCCAAAGGGGACACCTAGTGCATGATTAGGCTCCTCGCCTTTTCGCCCATCACGATTTCAAGGCGCAAGGAACAACTCCATCATATTCTCGATGCGCGAGGTGCCAGGAGCATTGAGGACCCGGGCCCACAACATCACCGAGTAAGTTCAGAACCGTCAGATCTGAGAGGGACGCATGGCGCCCAATTAAGCCATCTTGGCGTTTCGCTCATCACAACTGTGAATAGGCAAGGATTAACTCCTTCGATTCATGAACGATGAAAGCACTTTGGGAATAAACACAAGGTCACAGTTCGTGGTCACTTGGGAAAGAAAGGAGATGTGCGAAGGAGGCCAAAGGCGTCGATTCTAGTCACAAAAAGGATCATCATGATCTCCATGCGCCATCTGATTCGACCTCGATCCTGGTTTTCGCTTGGAGTAAATGAAGGAGAGAAGGGGTGGTTGAAGCCTCTCCTCAGGCATTAAGTGTAAGGTATGGATAATCTGGAAAGTGGTCTACTCGAGAGGGTCTTGTGTACCTATTTTTCCAAAGAAGCCATGCCGAGTCCTCGACCAGCCAGAGGAAATCTGCACACGCTAACTCGGCTCTTAATGGCTCAACTACTTCCCTTGCAGGAGCCATTCGCAGTTAAGGTGGCGTCTAACAAAGAATATCCGTCCAAATTTGTCCGAGGGGACACCAAGCCTTGGGTGACCGAGAAATCCTCTGTTAGGTGAATTGGTCTGAGTATATAGACTCAATTTTTGTATTTTTGTAAGGCATCGATGGTTGAGCGAGGCTCCCAGTGGTAAAGATTTAATGGAGCACTGTTATTTTGGTTATGCATGGACTCTTGAGACTTATTGCCTTATGGATGTCAGTTTCTTTCACGACTTTGTTTACACTGTGTTAGAGCAGCTCGAAATTGGAGAATCCAGTCGAGTTGTAACTGTTATAGGATGATGTAGATTGGATCACTATAACAGTTGCATTGTTTCTAATCGGTCCTTGTGATTTTCTTAGCGCTGAGTGACTTGGAATTGGAGAATCCAGTCGAGTCCCCCTTTTAGTTTCTTGAGACCCTGAACCAAGAGGATCTAGCATTCAGGATTTTTCTTCTACAAATTGCTGAAAGGCCTGTTGCCCGAGGCAGTTTGTTCACTCTTCTTACCAAGTCTTCCACCTGCTCATCTTTTAATCAACTCATTGACCGAAGTTAGATCAAGACCTCCTTTTTTCCTTACATACCAGACTCAGTTCCTGAGTTAGATCGATATCTGCTCGAGTCTCTACCCATTTGATCACCCATTAAAACTATCGTGACATAAAAACTGATGGGCGTCTGGCTCTGCTCCTGCCGCAATCCAGGAGTGACTTCCGTCGCCAAAACTATGGGAAGAGCTCAAGATACACAAATAATCCCACGGAAACCCCGACATGATGCATAGCAAGATCAGGGTGGAAAGGCAGCAGATAGACATCATGTTCGACTTCCATTGGGATGGATGGATGGTCGTACTTGGTACCAGTTGGCTACATTGCCTAGCCGGTCATATTGTATGGTTTCTTCTCATGTTTCGAGGATGAAACATGTGAAGGGGGATGGAATGTATTATACCTAGGGAGGTAATATGGGGTACCTAGGGAGGTAATATGGGGTAACTAGGGAGGTACCCAATGGGAATGTAGTTATGTGTTATTAGTGGATGTCATTTAGTATATGAGAATGTGGTCATTCAATGTAAGGTGGACTAGGTGCACTGTCGTAGTTAAATGTAATAAATGTGAGAAGGCTCTCTAGAAGGTTCCTAGGAGATATGGAGAGATATATGAAGGAGTGTATGCAATGTAATGAAGCATAGTGAAGAATATTGTGATTGTACAAGCAAGTGTTGCTTGAGGAGTGCATTCCTTCCTTAAGGAATATTATATGGTGTTACCCTACCTCAAAGGTTTTCTCTATATTCTTGTGTTCATGTTATGGTGAATGGTTTATGGTTTATTCTTGGTCTTATTGAAGTATATTTTCAGATCTGGTATAGGCACTTAACAATTGGTATCGGAGAACTTTCCTTGGCCAAAGAAGGGAAGTTTTTTTTTCTCTTTTTGTAGAATTTTTTCTAGAGAAGAAAAAGAGGGTGGCGCACTTCAAGTTCCTATATGAAGCTTTAAGAGATTAATTTGGGAAAAAAAATTGAGTATTTGAATTCTTCTAAAAAAAATACCCAATTAAAAAAAAAAACACAGTTAAAACGGAGTTTGGGAATTAAAGTTATGAGCATTTTAAATTCAACAGTTTTTCAGGGTTTTTCCAGAAAACGCCGCGATTTTCTGCCGTAACGTATTGTTATATTTTTTGGGTTTTTCATAGAAAGATGAATTTTACAAGGAAATGTGATGGCCCTAGTATTGAAGCATTCATTAAATAAAGAAAGTCAGCATGGGAAAAGAATTGGCCCCGTTGGGTAGATCTCAAATTGCAAGGTGATGCTGCCATATGGTGGAAATCGCTTGATAATAAGGAGACGATGACACTCTCCAATGGAGAATTTGAAAAACTATTGTTAGACAAGTGGTCTCATGGAAAAAATAAGGATACAGAGAGAATCGAGAGTTTATTCTCATGTGACAAATCTATATTACAGGTTTATGGTTGTATTCATAAAGAAAATATCATTGTTTCTATTAACCCTAGTTGCAAGCATAATTTTATTAATGTTCAGTTGGTTAATAGATTGCAAGTTTCAGTAAAGAATATTCAAAACACACAGGTTGAGGGTGAAAATGTTCAAATTTTTAAATATTTGAAGATTACCATGGATAAATATGTGTTGCATTCAAATTTTTATGCTATGGATATGGATGAAGTGGATATTGTTTTGGGATATCCTTGGATAGAATCAGTGGGTACCATTAATATTAATGTGAAAAAGAAGTTTTTGAAGTTGTGGTACAAGAAAAATAAAATGACATTGCAGGATGTGTCTCTCAGTAAGAAATATGGGCCCATGGAAGATAGCAAAGAAGTTATTGCCGAGTTTGAAGTTGAATCAGAGGCAGAGTCTACAGAAGGAGATGAAGAAAAACTACAAGAAGGAAATAATCAGGAAGCTAAGGAGGTCATTGAATGAAAGGCACAAAGTGTTTCATATTTGAAGAAAACAGAACAAATTCCTATGGTTGTTGTATATCGCCATCCACATCATATAGAGACACAACAATCATCAAGGCAAGGGCATGTGCATCAACACATTTATGCACCAATAATGCACCAAACAGGAAATCGATCAAGAAGTGCATGGAGGACTACCGACACTACGGGTGATCTAAAAATGAAGAAGACTTGAAAAACTTGAAAACATATTGCAAGTGAAATGTTATGTGTTTAAAGCAACATGATCAGTTTGCAACACATAAATTAAGGATTACTTATGTAAATTACACATAGACAACATCATAAAAATTGAACATAAACACATGTGCACAACAATTGATAAAGGAGTTCACCCCTCTTCTGGGCTACATCTCTTGGTCCAGCTTCCAATGGATCATTATTATTAATTTCTCAAAAAGTGCTCAAAAACATGTCTTACAATGCTCAAATTGACAAACCGACTGCTCCAATGGCTTCCCAGTGTCCCAAAACCCCTGTCTGGGCTCTTTCGGCACCTCAATCGGTCGAAAAATGAAGAAGTTAGGCCTCCTGGAAGTCTCCCTCTTCAAGCTTGTTGTCTCTGGTTCTACAATTCACACCCTCCTTGCATGAACCTAGCTCACACGCTCTTTTAAGCGCAAAAACCTAGCACCGGGCGCAACCGTGCCAACGGTGCAAACCGTAGGACGGTTAATGCGCCTCCAGCCCCTAACCGCCTCGGCACCTGGGCATATGGCGCATGTGACCGCGCGCTAGGCAAACGAGTGGTTAAGTCGTTATTCCCGTTCCAAAACCGCACAACTCCCGCGCATTTAACCACTGGTCATATAACAAAACCACGGGTTTTAACCCCCGCATGTTTAACCGTGTGTTATAGTTCCAAACCCCAACGCATATGTTAATACAATATATAACACATATATATAATATATGGTTTACAACCCGCGTGCGATTTGGCGTATACAATGGTCATATGTTTGTGGAATGAAACCACGGGTCAGGGCTAAGCCCTGGCCCGACCCCCCTTTCCATTTCATACACGAGTAAGTTTAAATATATGTGCATTCATTATATGAAACAAGGAACACGTCGACATAGTGGTTAGCGGACGGTTGTGAAGTCATTGCATATGAGGGGAGGTCCGGGGGTCGAACCCCGCGGACTCCCATTACATTTTATATAACACATAAACCAATAATGAGGGGGACACGTGGTGCCCATGGATTGGGCCACGTGTCCTCATATTATTTTCCACCAACCGGACACGTGTCACCACCTGATTCGCCAGCAACCAACCAATAAACAACTGCCACATCATCACCATACGGACTGTACGGATAGGTACAGTCAACATCTAAAATTTTTGCCTGTTTGCCTTGGCGAACAGATCGCGATATCTTCTCCATATAGTGTCCATTTGACAAATTAAATATACTTCCAGAATCAGGAAGACGAGACGGACGCAATGGCACTGTTTTCGTCGCATTCCGAGCACTTTAAAAATTGAGCAAAATTTGATCCCCTGATCACACCTCCCCATTGGGAAGATTTTGGACCACCAAAAGACTATCTTGGTCTATGTGAAGATGAGGGTAAAGTTCCCTCACCCTTCCAACCTCAATCCACTTGGCTTTGCTTGGATTCGTCCCTTTAAGACCAACTCGCAAATACTCCACATTTCCTCTCTTCGAAGTTCGCATTCTCCTGTCAAGGATGGTTTCTTCCTGCAGTTTTGTTAGATACTCTGGAGAAAAATCATCAATGGAAGGAATCTGAACATGCTCTCCTTGATCATCAATCAATGGAGGCTCATACAACTTCAAATTCTCAACATTAACAACTGCATACATATGCATATATGGAGGCAAATCTAAACGAAAAGCATTGTTACCAATCTTGTCAACAATCTTGAAGGGACCATACCGAATTGGTTTCAACTTTTTACCTTCTCCTTTAAGCCTCTCCTTGCTGATGTAAAGACACACTTCATCACCAACTTCAAAACTGTGATCAACACGATGCTTGTCATGTCTCGCTTTGTACTTGGCCTGACTCGTTTCCAACTGCTCTTGCACCACCTGATGTATCGACTGAATTTGTTCGATGAACTTCTCTGCCCGATCAATATCATATTGCCCATCAACAAAAATATCTTTCCCAAAGATAAAATCTAAAGGAGACTTGGGCAAATAGTCGAAACATGGCTCAAATGGCGACATTTGAGTCGAAGAGTTCTTAGCTCGATTGTACGCATGTTGAACGTAGTGTAAATGTTCATCCCAAAGCTTAGGATGCTTGCTGCAATAAGAACGAAGAAGATGTACCACTGTACGATTCACCACCGTTGTCTGACCATCTGTCTGCGGATGATAATCTGTGCTCTTCTTAATCTTGGTGTCCATGAGTGCGCACAAACTTGACCAAAAACTTCCAACAAATCGAGAATCCCGATCAGAAATAATGGACTTGGGCAAACCAAAATGCACCTGAACATTTTGAAAGAACAACTGTGCCGTTTGTTCTGTTGTTACCTGCTTAGTACATGGCATCAAAATACACATCTTACTAAAGCGATCAACCACGACATAAAGATAATCATGACCTCTTCTCGACATAGGTAAACCACCAACAAAATCCATGGAAATACTTTCCCAAGGTCGAGAAGGAACTGGAAGTGGAGTGTACAAA